>PNEQ01031276.1:0-20525 GCA_003012365.1 Medauroidea extradentata
ATGAAGACAGTGCAAAGGACTGAGCAAGTTTTGAAAAGTACTACAGTTTTCTGTATCCTACAATACAGGGACTCGGCTAGTTTTCATGTTAAATGCTTTTTAAAAAGATGGACAAACACTTTAACTGTGTCGCTGTGTAGTTAACTCATTTTCGCCAAAAATGGACTTAGCGAGTTTTGGAACTACACTCTTCAATTATCTCCAGCGGACTCCCTTCTCCCGCACTCTTCCTCAAAATTATCACCAACCTCATCCGACTTCGAAATAAAAACGTTTCCTCGGCACAGTATCTCGCTGTTAGGAGGTATCCTCAAGACCTCACTCGTCCTAACTTCCCCAACAAACGCACCAAAGAACAAGTCCGGTTGCGAACTAGCGACCTCTCGCGCTAAGGCATTGCCGTCGTTAGGCTGCACAATGTGGCATTCGGTCGCCTCGTTGCAACGAAATCTTGTATCCCCCCTTTCTACCATACAGGCTGTGCGGTTAACCAAAAGTACCAACAGCATCCTTAATAAACTCAAAAATTTTCCCAGTTGCAACTTCATTCGCTTGAAAATCGAAAAAGGAGACTTCGTATCCAAATTCGTGATCTCGGGGCCTTTACCATGAACCTTCCCCGAGTCGCGAACCCAATTTTTCTGGATGGACGTCTCGTGTAAATTAAACAGTGCGTTCCCTTTATTGATTTTATTTATACTGAACGGCTTCTCTTTAACATCGTTCACCAAAGTCTGCGAACCGCAATCAACAAGTGTCTCTGCCCTGTTCCCACTTCTGTTTACAGGTACAGTAGGGTTAGCAACCCTACCTACATGTAAAGCCGAGGCATCCTCCTCGGTCAGCTCGAAGGCAGCTCGCAATAAATAATTACAATGTTCAATTTTGTTTACTGGGTTTCTCGATGCCTCTAGTCTTGGGTTCCGTTCGTAGAGCGTGGCTGGACGCCTTGCTTCGCCGTCCCTAATCCCTACGTCGACAACATGCGGGCCTTCAACGGCCAAACATCCTGTGCCACATGTTCATCATGTCGATGTTCTAATAACTTAATCCCCGTGGCAATATTTTCAACACGTGCGGGAGTGGTGTCGGGTTGCGGCGGTTCTAAGAGGATTAGCGGCGGCCGAGTTCCGGCTCTACCCGCGACTTCCGCCGCCGGACGGTTCATCCGCCTTGCCACTTGCGGCGAGCTGCAGCTGTTACGGTAATAACGTCGTCTGTCATTTGCCGCAGTACCTGCCGTTCCCCGCCTCCCATTCTGCCGGCACGCGCCGTCTCGTACCTGGCTTGGCTGGCCTACAGCCTTGTTAACAGATGGTCTCTTAAAATGATACCCGCCGTACCCCGGCTTTCATGTTCTCCCAAACAAACGACGGTTCCCAACAACTCTAAGGTTCGATCTACTACAGATATTTTACACTCAAAAGAATCCAGAAAATCTAGCCCTAAAAGACCGTCCGCATTAAAAGACATGTCGTCTGAACATATTATGCACTCGTGCCTACAAATCATATCCCCAATTTCGAGCTCTACAGCAGAGGTACCGACCAAATCTAATGTACTTCCTGTTGACGTGTACAGTTCGACGCCTGGCATAGGCATTCTAAAACACTCACCATTACTAAAACAATTTCTCTTTAAAATAGTTATGGCCGCTCCCGTATCCAACAACATTCTGCATTTCTTACCTTTAATGTACACGTCTAACAATAACCCCGGGTGAAGCCTAACAGATTGTACAGTCGCCCGGTTACCAATTATCTTATTTTTACTCCAACTTACTTCCTTTCCGGCCTGTTGGCATTCGGGCCCTGCCGCAGGCCTTCCGTGTTTAAATCACGCTTCTTGAAACACGTTCCTTCTGTGTGCCACAATTTACCACAATAACTACAGACAGGGACCTTACACTGCTCCGTAGAATGATTTGTACGCCCACATTTCTCACATGCCGCAGCAACCTTACATTCTGCCTTAAGATGGCCGTTGTTTCCACACTTTTGACATTTACGCGACGGGCAAAAACGGGATATGTGACCCCTACCATTACAGAAATAACATTTACGTTCCTCCCCTCTCAAATCAATTTTTTGCCTTTCTGCCTGCTCTTCGATTATCTGGGCATAGCCCTTGAAACTAGCTAGACTCTCATTTTGAGCCTCCTCTTCCACATAACGTACTGCTTGTTCGAAGTTTTGCGGCGAACGGGACAACACAAATCTCTGAATTCCCGGTCGCAACCCTTTTAAAAACACAGCTAACATATTTTCTTCGAATACTTTAGCACGTACGGCCACCTCCTTAGTCGGGCCGTCATTTACCGTGCCTTTTCCCGTCAGACGAAGTCTGGTCACAAAATCCCTTATACTTTCGTTGTGTTTCTGTACACAACTGAAAAACTGATCAAAACTACTGGCACGACTTTTAAAGACTTTAAAATTTTGGAACAAAAAATCAACGATTTCTCCCCATACTTTACATTTCTTCATCTGTGGGTGGGCACGCAGTACAGTCAAAGCCGACCCCTTTAATTTCATCTTAGCACATACTAGTTTTTCTGCGTCCCCCCAATCAACCATTTCTGCTACATTTTCTATGGATTCTATAAATGATTCTATATCCTGATTTGTCTTATTTTCAAAAGGCTCTACCAACTGAATCCATTCGACTACTTGCGGCTTAGTTAAAGCCTTTGCTAACTCCTGTGGTGACTATGAAGCCATTTCGTCAGTCCCCTCGCCTAAATTAAACATGAATTTCTCGCTGTCTTCTCCCAAACCTTTACTTGTGCCGTCCATCGCGATTGCTATCTTTCAGCTACTTCGCTCTTGTACAAAGTTTCGCGGGCAACTAAAGCAACACATACACCCTCGCAGTTATCAATTGAACGGATGTAAGAAAACGTAGATTTTACCACATACGGATTATCAATCGTGCCGCAAAACTATATTTTATACCTATCTTATCTAATCCTATCCCACCGCTGAAACACCATTTGTCACGAGGCGGCATTCCTTCTCTACCAGGACGGTATGTAGAGCCCGTTCGCAACCCTAGATGTTAAGGGGAGGGAAACGGTATGCTGCCACCAGGAGAAAATTATAAGCCTTCTCCAGGCTTGCTCGGTGTTCTGAGCGAGTCGCCAGATGGGGTTGCGACTTCCTTGCCCCAGTTAAGGAATATGCAGCAAGGCTTAACTTCGGAGGGGGTGGGGCCACGAACGATAGTAACCCGGACAGTTCTCGCAATCGACACGTACTTATATTTATACTCACTTAATACCACTGAGTATGGGGGCTTTAGCACCTATTCTCCCTTCCCACCACAATAATTACAAAACATAATTTCTACCGTGCGTGCAACAGCAGTGTATCACTCTAGAACATTCTTACCATACCATTATCAATCGCCAATCAAAATGGCGGTACATGTACATAGTTACAGAACATCATGCAAATACCGAAACGTAACTTGTCTGCACCAGGTTTTAATCTCTACTGTAACATTAGTAAATGAGAATACGCTATCTAATTTTATAGAGGTAATTTTAGTTTCCTTTCTCAGAAAAAACAAATGTCTTAGCCTTGTCATGCAACCACCTGTCGTTTCACGACTCTACGATTCACACAACAATTAACATACATTCTTGTATCGGCACTTCATTGATAAAACTAAATAAGAGTAACTGACCATCACACTCGGTATTCAAGACCAAGCTAACCTCTGAAAGCTCCTTAACTCCAGTTATCGTTTTACCCTATACTTCCAAGACAAGATGGTACAAGCAAAATTTATTTATTTTTCTCTTGGTCCGAGACTATCAACTGGTCAGTCTCTGAAAATGATACTCAAACTAATATATTTCACGTTCGTTGCTAAGGAAAAGATAATTTAAAAATCAGGCATGCCTGGCACATGCATTTCTTCTTCTCCCTGATCGGTTTCTTTGTCAGGAACCCTCTTACCAACTTGCAACCACTCTTATTGAGACAGAACATTTTCGCGTGACTAATTTTGCTATAGTTCCGACACCTGAAGACTTAATTTAGATATAAAAATTTAATACTTACATTTCCGTGTCGACGTGGAGTAGACTAATCGTTTACAAAACTAGGTTAAATATCACTACACATCGGGGACCAATCGCCCACCGATGGTCTAGCCTTAATGCCTATCTCCGCAGACGTCACAGGAGTCGCCCATCTTCGGCCAATCACAAAATGACTGCCTGCTGAATACTAACTAACTGACTGACTGACTGCTGACTGACTGCCAACTGTTAACTGACTGTTAACTGACAACAACTGCCCCGGGCCCACGCTCATCAGCCCTTATATCTCCTTGCTGCGACCGCCTCTTAATCCTCTCTTCCAGCTGCCGGCACCTCGTGACGCCGAGGCCTCACGAGCCGCCACATCACATGACCGTCTAAAAGTGCGTCCACACAGGTGTCGGAAGTTTGCTCTGGAAACGCTTTACAGGGTATCGCCATAGCCCTGTTTCTCTCTATAAGCTAATTTACACTCATGGTTTCCTTCACAAACTCTGAAATGTTAAACTGAACACTCTTTAATATTGACATAGTAACAAGAGGGCCTATCCTCACACTATGGTACTTCGTGAAGTTATCACGTATTGTTGTCCACCGTTTACGTGCTTGGTCACCTTAGAAAATTAAAGTACCTTTATTTAAAATTCTGAACCACAACTTTCATAAAGATTAGAAGAAAATGACAATATGGGTAGCTATTGCTGGAAAATATAAATTAATATATTTGTACTTACTGCTAATATATCACTAAGATTATAATCAGCGAAAAATATTTTACCTAATATTATGGGGCAGACAGAATCAAAGTGTTAAATTAAACATCGAGGTTATGAGGACGTATTTTTCTCACCTGACCATTCCAGTATATCTCCTATAGACGCCCAACCATTTTCCCTTTTCTGAACATCTTTGTACTCTGGGCATTTGATATTATACAGAGAAGGCCGTTGCCGCACTGCATCAATTTCTTCCGACTTCATTTTACACAATAACTTCGGCTACTGAGTAGAAAGGTTAGGTCAAGAAGTAAATAAGGCACTATTGTTTTTTTGTTAGCGTGCCAATTGTATGTGATGTTCTTACTTATGATTGGCTGTCAGGTTTTCGAGGACGGTGTGCCGGCCGTCCCACCAGCAAAAAGTTAAAAGTTGAGCTGCTCGAACTGACCAGTCACCTGACCAGTCGCCGGCACACTAACAGTGACGCTAAAGGGTCACGTGGACCAATCAGCGATCACCAGCGACCTGACCAGCCACCTGACCAGGCGTATGTGTTCGGGCCTTCACTCTACAGTAACCTATCGAGACGTGGTGTTGTACAACCTCTACGAGCCCAGCAGGACACAAATACTTTTTATTTTCATGAATTATTTCGACGTTACGTGACATAGTTGTTTGTTACTCAGGTCTAAATTCTGGGAGGTTCTGGACTCGAATTCCGTTAAAAGCTGCGTGCGAACGTTCAGTTTCGACAAACAAAAACTGCAAGGCAGATTGTATTAGTGCAATTTACTTGTAGTCGTTTAAAAGGGGTAAAGTGGATTATGCAGTTTGCTTTCCTATTAGGTTCCCCTACAACATAAACTGACATATCGTCGGTATACTGCCATAAATGATTAAGTCATAAATGTTATTTTGTTTAAAAAGATTATTAAATTGTAGATATTAAAAAAAAATGTGGTAAGTTTCTATACTGTGACACAACAGTACTAAATGATGAATAGACTTAAAACTTGGGCAGTTGTTCGTGAACAACATATACATATTCCTAGCATTATTATAATTTTATCTCATTTTGACTGGGTCACTTTTGGCAGTAAACCGACGATATATCACCTCACTAATCTCAAGTTTGGGGTACCAAATACATGTCAGCGAAACCTTTTCCCACTGAAACTTTGTAATGTCAATAATGTTCAAGTGAATATTTTGGAAATATGTAATTGAGGGCACTATCACCAATGGATGTGCACAGGGTAAATACGATGTTTTTAATTCGATTAACCTCTTACCTTTAGTGTCTGTAATTACCCCACAACGTCAAATTGGCAGGGCTAAAATAAGGCCCAGGCGAAGTCTCCGTTAGTGGCAGGGACAAATTTAAGACTGCTTTTTGCGTGGACAGCTATAGCTACTTACCCTGCTGCAGAATTAGTTCAACTAGCCGCTTGGACATTCTAACACTTGATGACAGAAGTACCAATCTTGTGTAACACTTGATGACAGAAGTACCAATCTTGTGTACAAAGAGGTTCTTCAATTAAAGTAAATATTATCAGTTACGAATAATACTCGCGAGCAAAGCCGCGGGGCACTGCTAGTTTAAGTATAAAAGTGTAAAGTCATGTTCGTTAGACTTCAAAATGAATGAGAGATAAATACCAGATGTAGAAATGATTATTTACATGTGTTACTGCTTCAAGAATGTCAAATTGTGACGATTGTAACATGATTGATATTGGAAGCAGAAGTGAAACACAAGATTCAATCGCATGAAGGGCAGTGACGAAATCACACTTGCAAATTGTAGCAAATATGGTCACACCCTGGAGGAATTTGTGAAATTTCTAAACTCATTGAGGCCATCAATCAAGTTAACGTATGAGAAAGAAACCTATGGCAGCATTACTTTTCTGAACGTACTATTCAGCAGGGAAGGCAGCAGTCTGGAAACCAAAGTATACAGGAAACCCACACATACCAATACCTACATTTTGCATCTAACCACCCTAAAAGCACAAAAACTGGCATGATTCGCACACTAGCCAACCAAGCTGAGATTATTTGTTCAAACAAGAAATCTGTAGCTGTAGAACACACAACCAAATAAGAAAATAACTCACAGCCAATGGTTAATCAGCAAACACCATCAAACGGCACATGAAACCTAACAGAACATTTAAGCCCACCGAAACCAAAAAACCAGCAGGAACCCTAGTTATTCCGTACGTTAGAGGCCTTTCGGAAAAAAATATGACGTCTGGGAAACAAATACGGACTTCAAACAGCATTATGATCCAAATCAACTATTAAAAGTATGGTTACCAGGGTGAAACCAGCCACAGAAGAACTACAAACCCACGACTGTGTACATCAGATACCCTGCGAATGTGGCCATATGTACATTGGTGAAACTGGCAGAGCTCTATCAACTCTAATTAAAGAACATAAAAACAACTGCAAAAGAGGTGAAACCCAAAAATCTAGACTAGCCGAACATTCTTAGGAAAATAGTCACAAAATCCTTTGGGAAGACTCTAAACCACTTACACAGGAAACTGACAAAATTAAAAGAAAAATAAAAGAATCAGCCTTTATTATTAGCAATAGCAGTGTTTTCAGTCAACAGAGTATTGAATTTAAAAAATATGTGGATCCCATTGATAAAGAGATAAACAACTTTACAGCACAAAACAAAAAACAAACACTCAACTCTGCATGACCAATCGGGAGACAGTTTGTCTCCCATTGGCTGAGAAGGATATGGGGCTTTACCCTATATAAACCCATGGTTTTTACAGTCTCCTCATCAGTCACACTCATGTTTCTGAACGCTGTGTGTCTACCTGATGATGGGAACAGATTCCAGTTCCCGAAACGTTGTTAATACTGACTGTCTGGAAAATTACTGTGTTTTGTTTCATCTCATCATTTGTGTCATTTGTTGTTTTTTCTGTTTGTGTCCGATATCTTTGTGTTTGGTTTCATCTCGTCGTTTGTTGTATTTCTGTTCATATCTGATATATACTTTGTTTTTGTTTCATCTCATCATTGTGTCTCACGTTAACTCAGGTTTTTTTATTTCTTTTATTATCTGTTTGCTTCTTGTTTTATTTGACCCAATTACATTTTTGGAATTTTATGTTGTGTACGTATCCTGTTGACTAAGGAATTCTCTGTTTATTTATTGTTTTTTGTCTTAATTTTAGTTTTCTTTTGACAGTCTTTTACTTCGAAATGGAGTATGTCCAAGCAAATAAATACAGTCATGCACTCCCATTGCACAGTTCTTTCAAAGATCACAAATTATTGTTAATGGGTCTACCTGAACTCTGTTTGCTAATGGTTGATAGAAAATATAATTTCTGTAGATAGGGTCTACTTAATTAAAATTTACCTTTTCCGATTCTCCTCAACACGCTGTTTGTGTCCACTGTTGAGCCTATTGATGACATTAAGGCCTTGGTTCTGATAGCAGCTAACAAAATTCTTGGCATCAATTTCTACCATCAAAAATGAAATGATAAATATCTGTATTTTATTCAAAGTAATGGACTTAAGCTTTATTTAAAATATTGCATCAAATGTAGTTAAGTCTTAGTTTCATATCATTGCAACTTATTTTTGTAGAACAATAATCATTTTAATGGCAATGTTGATCAAAATTTATTTTTAAGTTGTGAAAAATCTTAATGGGAAATGACAGCTTATTGTGGAATAAATTTTTAGACTGGTGAGCTGTTAATATTTCCAAGGCATGCTTGTATTTGCAACAGTTTCTTTTCCAAACAAAACACACTTGATGCAAAATGTGCCCTCCTTAACAGTATTGTAAGAAAACCAAGGGAACGTAGCCAACCATGCAAGTTGGAAAAACCTGAGAACAGAAAACAGATTAAATTCATATTGGAAATTTGTATTGCATATATCAGATAGCAACATGTTTTTAGCCTACATAAAAAAATAGCTTGGGTAATTATGACTTCGATTTTATATTGTTTTTCGAAAGACGTAATAGTAGATCATTAAAAGCCATGACCTTTTCCTTCCCCTATATCTGTTAAATGTGCTGCTCTGTGTTTACATCTATTACGATCTTACTGTCAAACACAGAGACATGAAGTCCCAATTATAATAAAATGTGTAATATTTGGCACTGGCTTTGACAAAATAAAAATATTTTAAAAAAATTATCAAAGTAACAGTTCTTTAGATTAAAATCTCATCTACTCCTTCCTCCTTGGACTTCAGCTGGGAATTTGTATGTCTTACCAGGATTCCAACAGTTCATCAGGAGTTCAAATTTGACCTTTTCAGGAATATAATGTTCTCCGATATAGTTGCCAATGTCAAGACGATGATATTAGTTTTGCTGCTCTTGTAACTGGAACACATCTGCGGCGCTGACAGCATCTTGTTTGTGTTCATCCATCTGTGCCAGCACTTGTCAATGCTGACGAGATAGTCTGCACGTGGTGGTTATTAGTAAGTATATTTACGTCAGTTGCGGGACAGTCTGTTGTGTTTTGCTTTTTTGCGAATAAATCAGTCCAAAACAACTGTCTTTTCCTACTCTGTTCCTTTCCAATCATTTTAACAAAAAGAACATTTACCTGTTTAATAAGTATTAAATTATATTACTAAAGGACACTAGTGTCAAAAAGTTACTGTACGCAACTATACACTTGTTTCTACTATCTTAGTCACTTTATTCTAGTTTACATTACATCTGCCACATATATTGTTGTGTAAGCTCTTCGGCTTTCCATGGATGTCTCGCCTGAAAATCAATGACGGTGTTTAGCTGCAGAGACTCGCGTAAACAATGCAGCCTTAGCGTCATGAGTGTACTGGTGTGTGGGGAAGGGAGTGAAATTCTACTACCTGAGTCAGGGTCTCGGGTGGTTCACTCCGCGCTCGCCAGTTAGCCATTTGACCTGGACCAAGGAGAATAAAAGAGAAAGATATTTCACTCCTAGGTTACTTATGCTCAATCTTCAACCCACAAACATTTATTTTGATGCAAGTCGTGCATCAAATTACCTGGGAAGTTTTTAAGCATTATATAATGCACCGCCGTACCACTGAAAATTTAGAATTCTATACAGCCAGTGTAAGTTCAAACATTTGGGGGGGGGGTGACTTGGGCCCGGTGGGCCTCCCCAGCGTGTGCCCCTGCAGACACAACACAATAACTTTTATGCTGAAATTACACCAGCTGTGTTCCTATAGTATGCCACACAAGTGAAAAGAGTAACACATAAAGAACTACAGTGAGTTGCCATTATTTCAGACTGATGTTTAATACCAAAATTATGAGCATAACCTTAAAATATTATAACATGATTACCAGGCATCCTCCTTTAGCTCTTGAAGCTTTGCATTGCTAATATATGTCGTAGCAAAATCTTTAACTGACTAAAAAACTTGGTTTTAGCTTCTAGCATATTTCTTTCAACAACGTCTTTTACAACCCTTCCATCAGAATTTGTTGTCCATTGAAAATACTTGATTTTTCATCAGGTAATTCTTCAAAGAAATGTTCCAGTTTGTCTGTACCACAGTTAACACATTCTCTAGCAACACAGTGATTGTTGTTTGCAGAACACTGCCAAGTTTACAGCATCACCAAAAGTTGGAATAAAATCTACAAGTTTTTCAGAGAGAGATGTGTGAATATTTTCTGCATTGTTATGTAGTTTACATACACATACCTCTCGATCCCTTAATGTGATGGGTATAACATATTGTGGACATAGTTCTTTGAAGTTTGTTAGCTGTAGAGGTGGAGATTAAAAGTCTTAGATTAAAATGCTGTAGGCTTCATGTAGATATACCAGTAAATACCTATTCTGGAGATGTGTGCGATCAGAAATAGTTTTCACAGATTTGTAATCCTTTCCTGGGCTCTGCCAACCATGGTCATCTCTCAAATTAAAATTTACCACTGTTTTATTTCATTCTTCTGATAAAGCTCACTTCTCTTTTTTCTTTCAATGTTAAAGGAACACTAACAATATTCAACATTGACGTTATATATAGGAATATGAACAATGCTCGACACTCTTTTCCTTTTAGTTGGTGACAGGGACTGCGTTACTTTACCTAGAACCTCAGCTTCACGACCAGGAGAACATGAATAAGCTCTCTTCACACTGCTAGCAGCTTTTCCTTTTAGGTTAGTTTCTTTTGCATTTCCTTAATTCTCGGAACTTACTTCTTTTCACGTTCATACTCGTGCAGTTTATCAATACTCCCTTCTTATTCTTGCGGTCCCTGTCTTTTCTTCTTTCTTCATCAGTAAAAACAGGAACTTTTCTTACTCACTGTTCACAACAAATGTGGAGCAACCCTTAACGCTGAACTGTAGCAACTGTGTAAAGTGTAATATTGTGTGTCCTTCCGTGACAAAAATTATCCTTTTATAAGAAATTTTACAATTTTCATTTTTTCTAATTGATGCAGTTACACATTTAAAATTTATTTGGTTAGGTTATGTTACTTCGTATGAAGAAGGAGGTTTTGTAAAAGAAAATATAAAATACAAGTATTTTTCATAGTATTGAAAAATTTTGTCAACAGACTGTTACGGAAGGGCATTGCAATAATTGGGGTACTTTTTTCTCAGGAATAGAAGTAAAAACCAGAGAAACTATAATTTTTGTCTGAAAGGCAAAATGTGTATCATGTCAAAACCAAGGTTTACTCGACACAGATAATATAATAAATGTAAAACATTTGTCTTTCCGTAACACTCCAAAAATAAATTTCAAAAATCAGAAAATAGATCTCAAAATAGACAGATATTTTTTCCAAAGCGATTTCATTTCTATAAAATACAATCCTTTAACTTTACATTTATGTTATGGACCTATTTCCTAGTTCAGTTTGTTTTTGAAACATTTTGTCCACAAATATTGTGGCTTAACCCCCCCCTAGCCCCCCACCATCCCGCCACCACCACACGAAACCAATGCTAGGTGTTCAGTGTAATGTTACCGACCACAAAATATAAGAAATAATGGGCTAAAATGTTTAACCTGTAACTGTACATCACAAAAGGTTTTTGCTATTTCTGTTTTAGTGTTTGAAGAACAAAAATTCATTGATGTAAATATTAAGCATATTTACCTCAAATTTACTATAAAATATTTACTTTTGATAAATTACTCAAAGACATGACAAGTATACACTGTCAATTAAAAAAAAAAGTTAATAAAAAAAACTTATTTTGTTTACAATTATTGTAAGAGACTGATATTTTATATGATATTGTTTTACCGACTATGCCATCTTTCAAAATTGTAGACATTATAGCATTTTATTATGCTTACTAATTTGCTGGGGAAGTATTCTGGCAGAGTACTAAATTCTGCACAACTAGATTAGATAGTTTCATAGGTATGACTTAAAATCCAAAATACTTATAAACAACAGACATTTATAATTTCAGAAATTGAAAATGCTATATTTTTAATGTTAGTTTTTATGGTGATAGGAATCGGTTGAGTTGTTTCAAAATTAGGCTATTGTATTATCTTCTACTATTTATATAACTGCGATAGATTGTTAGCATTCATTTTACTGGTCCAATACTTAATATAGATGTACATACATTAAAGGCATGAACTACTACAATGCCTTGTTTACACTCGTCGGCCATGTTACATCACTGCAGTGTTGCCTACATGACATCCTCCTTTTTCAATGAGTTAGTTCAACATCTTGCTGTGCTTTAGAAAGCCAGACTCTTACTACTCTAATCATACTTAATTAACATGTGACATTGGCTTGGCATAGCCTTTTTTAATATTCTAATTAATATGTTACAGGTTTAATCTTAGGGAAGGAATCACTGTTCTTCCACTGCGAGTCTGTTTGGGGGCACTTTGGTCCTCGTTTAGGTTCTTGTTGGTGACACTTGCGTTCATAGTGAGGTTGCCACTTTCTTGGAGGTTTTCATCAAAACCCAGAAAGTCTGGAGAGGTGCTCCACAATGATGATTGTGGTGATGATGTGGCCCAAGAATTTTACTTGCTCTTCGCTGAAGACACATTTACTGGCGTTTAGTTTTAGTCCTGCCTCTTTCAGTTTGGTTATTACCTTCATTGTGATCTGTTCGAGTTCTGCCTTGGTTGGAGCATGAATGAGGATATCATCCATTGAGCATCCTGTTCCTTCGATATCTTGCAAAAGATGAGTCATTACTTGCTGGAACACTTCTGGAGCAGAGACCAGACATAATGGCATACGTTTGCAGGCATATCGTCCCTACAGGGTTGCAAAGGTTAGGTACTTTGAGGTCCTTACGGATACTTCTATTTGCCAAAATCCTTATCTACAATCCAACAGTGTGAAATAGTTTGACTTGTTTAAACGAGTTGCAATTTCTTCAAGTGTTTGAAGTGGAAAGTGACGTCTTTTCAGGTTCTTGTTAATGTCAGATGGATCAATACATATTCGAACTCTGCCTTCTTTGCGTACAACCACCATGGGTGATACCATCGGAGTGGGTTCTGTGATGGGTACAATGATGTTGTTGTTCACCATAGTGTCAAGTTCTTCTTTAACTTTATTCCTTATAGGATAGGGTACTTTACGATGTGGGTGGACTTTGAGGAGGGGTTGGTCTACCAGGTCAATATCATAAACAAAACCTTTTAACTATCTAGTTTTTAGAGGAAACAAATTCATATTGTTTGAATTTTGAATTCAACATTCAAATCCTTAGCCACTATCCCACTGTTAAAATTGCTTTCTTAAAGCATAATGCTACCTTAGAGTGCACCGGTAAAGAGACTGCTTAGCATTGGCAAAGATGTAATGTCATTTAAGAGAGGAAAACTAGAAGAGAGTAATTTTAAGATGCAGGTATTCTGCAAAGTCAATTCAAAACGCTGAAAGTTGGGTTTTCTGTTTTTCTGACTGTTAAGTAAAAATAATGGGGCAGTTTCAATTGTTTTCTTCTAGAAGGATGATTTACGATGGTAAACTATATAAGCAAATTGCATCAATGGGGACTCAATATGTGACATGACTTCTAGTAAATTGTTATTGTATTTAAAATGTGTGTACATCTGTGAACAATGTACTTTCCTGCTGTTACATTGGATAAATATTTTTTCTGTAATGTAATTATTACCATGTTTTTTAATTACAAAATATATTAATGCAAA
The DNA here is from genome assembly GCA_003012365.1 of Medauroidea extradentata. Lineage (NCBI taxonomy): Eukaryota > Metazoa > Arthropoda > Insecta > Phasmatodea > Phasmatidae > Medauroidea > Medauroidea extradentata. The sequence continues at coordinate 13,944 of PNEQ01031276.1, forward strand.
TAAGAAAAAGAAAGTTTATGTTACAACGTGTATTGGACATTTCAAAGTAAACATAAAGTAATTGTAATTTTACTGATTACTTTTGTGGAAAGTAATTTTTACTTGTAATCAGTTACAATTTTATTCAAGTAATTGTACTTGAGACCAATTGCATTTTCTGTGAACTTTTACCATCACTGGTTGTATATAAAAATTTAGTTAAATTTGAAACTAAATTACAGATTCGTTGAGTGTAATTCAAAAAGCTGTATGATGGAAAATCTGCTCGTCAGTTTAGTGTTTTGTACATAATGATGGTAGGATATTTAATCGACGTGTCAGTGTCACTGTTAATGTAATTTTTGTTTTTGGCCCTTTGTTTGGAAAAAGATATCAAGGTTGGTGACCACATTAAAAAAAACTGCAACTTATTTTCAGTAGCGTGAATAGTTGTATTATTAACGTAATCACATTTGCACATTAAATGTGCAAATTATATGTTCATATATTAAGAAGTTTATAGGAAAATTAATAAGACTACTTTCCTCTACGTGGATGTAAATTAACCCAAATAGTTCAGATTGGTCATGTAGGTATAGATATACTAAATTATGTCTTTGTTTATTCATGTGATGCTATTTTAAAATATAGTAAACCTACAACAATTAGAACTAGTTAAACTAAATTTTGGACAGTAAAGTTCCAAAAATTAAATTAGCTTACAATCGGGCCACCTGTTACAGAAAAACATTAATAATAATAATAATAATAATAATAATAATAATAATAATAATAATAATAATAATGTATTAGTGATGTGAAATAGTGGTAGAGGACATACATTATGGTAAACACAAAATCATCAAGTAACGTTAAATACACGTTACCCTACTTAGTTACAAAGGATGAGCAAGCCAGTGTGAGTTAATTTGGCGTAGCGATAGTTTACAAAAATACGTTGAAAATTTTAAAAATTTTTGTATTAAGTGAATTACAGTGGGTGTAATGCTATGCTGTAAACAACACTATTCACATGTCAATTTTGTTTTATATTTTAAGAAATTACACTTTAGTGTCAAAATAATGAAAGACTAAATAGTTGTTTTTGATTTTATAGAAGGACAATTTTTACGTCAATTTTGATATAATTCATTTTATGAAAACACATTTTCAGCTTTGTTTTTTTTTATGAACTTTCACCATGTGAAACTAACATACTCCGTTCTGAATCATCTTGTGTTTAAATCTGAATACAGTATCATATAAACAAAATACATAAATATCAAGTCGCTGTGTAAAGTACTACATGTATATCGAATTCTGTGAATTTTAGATACAGGCATGGTTCCTGTAGATAACTTATGTGATCAAATAATGTTCCAGTGGCCACCATTGTATGAATATAAACGTGGTTTATGTGTGTATGTAAAAGTTACATCAGCTTACTGATTGCTGTACATGTACATGGTTCGATAAAATTCAGAAAAATAATTAATTTGTCTTGTGATGTGTACGAAACATTACAAATAGTAGCAGTCATTATGAATATATGAACAAAGCACATAAAAATCAAATTAACTTAGGCTACTAGGCCCTATATGTGTGCCAATTTTTATAAAATTTGGTCCTTGTGTCGGAAGTTTTTTTAATGATGGGGGGAGAAATTTAACACACATATGGACAAGGGAAAGTAAGGTTAAAGAAAAAATAATAATAAAAAAAAAGCCTTTGTAACCCTGCATTCATGCAATGTCATTACTGTGACTTAAATTTTTTTACTGCTGGCAGAAGCTTGTTATTTTATCTTTAATATGCTACTTTAATTTTTAAGGGTATAATAGGTAATTTTTAATCTATTTCATTATATTTATGATTACTTAAATTTTAAAACAAATTAAATTATTGCTCATTACATTTTAAATGTCAAAAGTTAAATGTTTACTTGTGGAACTAGCAGATTATAATCACTTCTCTATGTTCTGTAAGAAGCACTTCCCAGTGTGGCATTAATTTGTTTACAGCCCCACACGGGGTGGTAAATTATAAGCCGTGACTTATTTGAAACCATCTCACGACATGCAGAAAACACATGTAGGAATACTGTCATACGTTCAAGTCTTGGCTGCTGCTTTTCTAGAGTCTCATGTAGATTGTAACAGAATGTTTAGGAATACCAGCCTTAGATTATCTACAGTTCATCAGTTAGTCAAATAACCTGTTCTCCAGTGCTTCATAGGGTGCAGGACATACGTGATTATAGTCGGGTGACAAAAAACCTGTTTTTTTATTTTTTATTTTTTTGGGTTTACATCAATATTGTGAAAGTGTAGACTTTGCTATTCCAAACTCTTATGGAATTTTAATTTTTTTTGTCCCTTCCATGGTCAACAGTCTTTATGTTGGCCAATTAAGTTTTTAAGCCTATAGTTTATTTTTTATTTTTTGAAGTATTTGTGAAGGATAACCAAAATTTAACATTAGTTTGCAAAATAAATTAAATTTTCAGTAGCTACCATTGCAGCAAACATGAACATAAAGAAACAATAATGCTCTTTATGTAATTTATTGATCTCGCATATGCAGGTTGACGTTAAACTTTGTTGTGGACATAGATTTCATAGTTCATCTCATGATGTTAAACTTTCAATTCAGTTCAATGCAGTGCAAGCGTAGTTATTTTCCACATCGGAATGTATAAACTGCTGCTAGCATAGACTAGCTCCTAGATTCAGGACCTCTAAGCACAGTGGTGCATGCGCAGTAACACCTTCCGCTCCACTCGTCCCTTCACTTTCCAACCCACCATGCTCTCTCACTCTCCAGCCTTCCCCTCCGTAGGCCATCCATACTCCCCTTACACGCATTCTCACTGTACGGCGGCTAACCTACCTGTGTAGTATGAATTAATTTACACAAGCGATTCCTGTGCCGCGCGTCACTCGGAGACGAAGTATAACTGAAATGATGCTGTGTCGTCTTCTCACATTCTTTTTTTTTACATTAGCATCCAACAACACAGTAAATGACAGTATGTCATTTTTCTCGAAGATGATTTTCACGAGCTTGTATATTTTGCTCATCAACGAGCATCAACACTGCTATTGAAATATACTCAACAACGTAACGTGTACTATAGTTATACCATAGTACTTTATGTTCCGGTTACTGTATAGGAAATGCGAATGGTACTGGGTTCGATTCCCAACCCTATCTGGGTGTAAAATTCGTACAAAATGGTCATTGAAATGTGCCTAGTAACAATTGTCACAGTATAAGCTCGGAATACATGAAATTTACCTTGCTGCATTAAAAAAATGAGGACGGGAGGTGTTGGGTACAGTGATGAGGGGGTGGTACCAATGAGCGTAATATTTTATAAAAATTTTATTGTACTTAGTTTTTTTTGTATAAAAAGTTGGTTAAATAATTGAGCTGCTGATAATTTTCTTAGGATTCAAATCTAAGTCGGATACATTATTTTTGTGTTTTATTATTGAACATCACTGTACATTAAATATTAAAATGATGGAAATTTAAAAATAAAAAAAAAAATTCCTACCTGAAAAAAACTCTTTAAAGAGCAATAATTATATGTGAATAAAAAAACCTTTTTTTTTTTTCGTTCAAATATTGAATAGACTCTGCACATTAAATGTTAAATCTTATTTTTGGACGTCTATTTCCGTACACTCGTTACAAAACAATAATAAATAAGTTATTTACATAAGTATTATGAAATTGTTGGTATTGTCGGCATAAGGTTGAACATTCATGTTAATGTAACTTTTTAAAATAAAGCTTATTGTATAAAGAAATGTTTTTCCTAATATTTAAAACAACATACTAATATGAAAATTTGAACATCATTATTCATTATAGTATTTCTTTATTTTAACTTTGAATAATAATTTCAAATAAATATTACGTTAATAATAACTTCAAAAACTCATTTTTCAAACTCTTCAAAAGCATAATAATTTGAAATCTTACATGAATGACCACTGACATTTGTCTGGTAACATTAGTACAGAATCAACTCGGGACACATTAAATTTACTGTGCCACATAAAAAATGAGGGTGGGATGTGTTGGGCACAGTGGCGAGGTGGGGTAGCCAATGTGAATAATATTATTACATAGCCCATAGTATATTATTTCACTGTAAATTATTTAACGCAAGTAAGTCAATTGCTTTTCATTATTTGCATGGCAGCAAAACATGCAAATTTTGACTTTGACGCATTTTTATGAGGAAACTACGCCAGCTAAAATTGTTTCTTACGAGGAAACTGCACTCACAAGTATCGTCTATGAAAGTATTCTATTTCATAAAAATATAAAATTATGACTTTATCGCACATGAACATCGTTAATACATTTAACGAGTGTATCAACACCCGTTTCCGTTTTTATTGAAATATAATTATAATCATACAAAAAACAACACATTCAGTCCGTTAAATACAAACTAGTTTATGCTGAGAAAAAGAATTCCTTATTTGGTACTGCTGAGATCAGGACTGAGGAAATTTCGTCTCTCAATGAACAGCCGTTTCTCCAGCAATAGAAACACAGAAGTAAAATTGTAACTTATTTACTACTAGCTGTCCCTTTGCAGCTTTGCCCGCGTGTACTATAGAAAAGAGTAACTAACTTTTAGTTACGTGTTAATTGATGGTGATGCTATATTCTATATTATACTATAGTCACTGTTTATCTTCAAAACATCAAATACAAACAGATTTGTCCAGTCCACTGCGCTAAGCGTACTTTAATTGCAGAACTTCTTTTTTTAATTCATCTTTATTCCTCTATAAAACAGCTGCCCGGCTGCGGCTTCCACCGCAAAACAGCTGCCCGGCATTTAACAGCTAGCGTACTCAATAACAGTGTAAAGAGTGCGCGTAATACGCTTGTATGATGTCATGTAATTCCCATCGCAAAGTCTTGCACGGGATACAAACCCGTAACCCCACCCCTCCCACACCCCAAACTTTATACAATACCTGAGTGAATGCTTAAGGCCTCGATCACAGGAACATGCCTACATTGTTTAAACAACAATAGCAATAAAGCTCAAATTGACTCTACTTTCTTTAAGGGTTTTTTTTTCCGGCAATTATTCGAATTTTTCTCGCCGTAAAAACCATCTTTGAACTTCAACAACATTTAAAAAAAATAATTGGCCAAATTGGTCCAGGCGTTGTTGAGTTATGCACTTACCAACACATTTTGCGATTCATTTTTATATTATAGATAGCTGTACCCTGCCACGCTTCGCTGTGGCACATTGTGATTGAATGGTTGCGAAATAAGAAACAAAACAAAGAATACTTTCTGCGAGGCATTATTTCGGTTTTCACTGGAACAGAAGAAAGGAATGAGATTATAACTTCTTATGGCTCTCACAGCTCTTATATTCTATATCTCGTGATTCTCATAGCTGCAGCTCGAAAACTGTCCATCTTTCATATAGAATATTACCTCTACTTACGATTTGGTGAAAGGCGCAGTTCGATCACGACACAATCACACAAAAGTTCCTTGATTTAAGTGAATATTTAATTCAGATTGTATAATAATCAGAATCAGATGCAAATTTTTTTGTAAATGAACAATGTAATCGGGAACAAATATTGTTTCTCATGTGACTGCGCCCATTACTATTGCGGTTGTCAGCGAGTTTTTTCCTCACTTTTTTTTTCCGCGGTTGCAAATTAGATAAAAACAATCCTTGATGCGGATTATATATCATGCTAAAATTTCAGCTCGATCGGTGCAGAACTTTTTGAGTTTTTGAAGCGTACACAAACCAACATAACATATATATATATATATATATATATATATATTTTTTATAGATAAACATGTAAATCTACTATTATTTATGTGCTCTCTGTTACATAAAATATTTGTTTTCTCCAGGACGTGGTTAGTTTTCCATGATCTTGCCTTTGAGTATGATGTCTGCGGCACTCGCCTGCTGGCATTCGCCTGCTGGCTGTGTGTTTGTGTGAGTGAGGCACGGCACCAAGGGCAAAGTTTACTGGCTTATCTGGTCGGTATCACCTCTATCGCAAGACAACTGAAACAGCGTGGAGTGGTATCGTAAATCGCTTGTCTTGACATTTTCAGTGGTGATCCCATATTTTTATTGGTGACAAGCTTAAAGAGAAGAACATTGCGTGTTTCTAGAATAGTTTCACATGAATCCCACAAGTAGTTTTTCATATATAACATACTGAAAAATCTGTTTTTAGCCATTTTGAGGGGTTCTGAAATGATTTTTCTAATTGATGTGATGTTTTGAAAGTACCTGTCAGCAGGGCTGGGCAAAATACTAGCAAATCTGTATTTGAAATACAAAATACAAAATACCAAAGAAAATGTATTTAAAATACCACATACAAAATACTTGACTAATTAAAATTTAAATACAAAATACAAAATAGTATTTAAAATACATCATTGCAATACATTTTTTTAAGAATAGGAGATTAATTTACACTAAACTCTTCATACAGGCATACAGCTTGTTATTTTATCTAATGTTACATAAATTTTTCGTTCCCTTTGCAAAAAATAAGTTTCTCAAAACTATGA
>PNEQ01031277.1:0-20524 GCA_003012365.1 Medauroidea extradentata
GTTCATCATTGTGTGCAACAAGCGTAGAGAATAAGTTTGCAAAGTTAGCCCAAAGTTTCGGTTGTCCATCAAAGGTCGGCAATGTGATTTTGGGTAAAACTACCCGTGAGCTGCTCTTCCGTTTGTCAGAAGGCTGACTACATGTTTTTGACTCCCCTACAATGTCACTGACCGCTGCCAAAACAACGAAATATTTATCATCAAAATCTGCTAACCGGCGAGCTAGATAAGCGGTGGAAATTTTCAATTCAGTTACCGCCATTTCCACAGTGACATAGTCCACGTCAAACGTATCGCGCACCTTAGCCAGGTCACGACTTGTGGCAACAAACACACTGTTTTTTGATGAGTCAGTACCTGCGACCAAAGCTAGGTCGTACGCTCGTTTAAGGCGACTTTCGGCCAAGCGTAAACGCACAAGTGCTGCGTGTGGATCAGCCATTTTGAATACTACGACGACAAAGAACAATTACTGCTCAACACAACAAACGGCGCGAACGGAACGACCTCACAATACCAAGATGCTGGTTACAACATACAACCAGCGCAAGCAAAAACGAACAAAAACATGTGCAACCAACAACCACACGCGCGTACAAACTGGCAATTGCGCGAACCAGACAACAGAACAAGAACACCAAAATACACACCCAAGGACCACTACAAATGGTCGTTGAACAAACAAGCTAGTGATACTCGTGGCAATACCATGTGGCACCATCAGAACAAAGGAAGTATACAACGCCAGGTCTAGAAGACGGACGACAACGAATGATGCGTTAACAGGACACAAACTGAGTTAAATAACTTCATTCTTCTTACAACGCCGAACGACGAGAGTTCGTTTCACACACGCGCGTCTTCTGTGGAACGTTACCGATCGCGGCACACGACACGTGGTATAAAACGCGACGAATTAATGCCGGCTATCTGGCCCGGAGGACCAAAAAATGTACGTCGACACATGTACAATAACACGTCACAAGAAAAACTGAACAAACTACTGCGATTGCTACGATGCGAAACGATTACGAACCTTCGACACGATGCAACCCCATATTTGCCATCTTGAAGACTTGTTAGTGGCACAGTTCGTGCCAACCTGGTAATCATGCACACATCATGTAGGGTTGCCAACGTTTGGTAGGTCCTGTCCCTACATTTGTTTATTATGTACACCATCACCGACGACACACACACACAATAATACTATTTACAAGTTCGAACAGTCAACTTAATGAAACTTAAAATTCAGGAAAGCTCTGTGATTGGTCAGTTTGGTGCATTAGCGATACCAGTGCTCAAGTGGCAGAAATTTTCCCTGTGCCAAACTTATAACATTGATCTTTCTAACCTGTGGTAGAATTAACCTTAATTGAAGTTAAGGAAATAAGTTGAGGTAACAAGGCTTCCAATTACGAACTTTTATGTTACTGTAAAAAAAAATAGTCAAAATTTATATCTGCAAAACAAACAAAAAGTATCTTGTACAAATACTTATAAAGATTGTTAAAATCGTTGAAACCACGTTTTGTTTTTTCAATGTACTTAGAAGTTGAATTTCAAAAAGTCATTAAACTAGTTTTTAGCGATATGTGTAGGCTTAATTTTGCAGCAACAATGAATTCGATATCACAACAGGTTTATAGTTATCGGAAATTTATTGAAGTTATATTTTACAACTTTTCACCACCTTAATTTTTAAATTAAAATAATTTAGAAAAAATCACGTATTATGCATTTTTGTAAGCTTTATGCTTAAGTAAAAAGCACCTTGACTTCTCAGCTGGTTAAAACGATGTTGAGGATTCATAGAAAAACATATTTCACGACATTTCACTAACTTACCTAAATTTACATACTTTGGAAAGAAAAAAAACCTTCTGATTTGGTGTCTACGGTGAAAGGGAAAACCCCTTTCAAAATTTTACACATCGAAGTCCAGAGGTTTGGACTGTGTGTTGACGAGTATATGAGTGGACTGTTCATATTATATAGAGAGAGTATGTATGTAGTGTCAAAGTAAATTACACAAAATGAGCAAGAGAACATTAACATTTTTAGTCATGTAAGGTATGCTACTGCATCAAAAGAAAAAAATTGTATGGATGTATGTGAAAATGGTTATGAAGTTTCAAAGCATTCTTGTTGTCAGCATCTTATTTCATGTATTGTAGGTATGACATTTACGAGGTTTAGTAATGTGTCGTACATCCGTTGGTTTATCAAGGCTACCAAATAAGTTACTAATTCAGCAGAAGAATGAGTATGTGCAAAAAAGTCATCTTAAAAATTTATTAAACGTAAAATATATAGCGTTTGTATAACATAAGGAAAATTGTACTATCGAAGCATATGAAAATGGATAACTAGAAAATATTTTGCGAGTCTGAAACTCGTTCAAACAAATGAAATCGCTACGCAAATGAAAAAAAAAAATTTCATTATTTTGTTGGCTGCATCATACATAGGAGGCTGCGGTGGGCGAAGTGACTAGAGCACTAGCCTCCCCACCAAGGTGATCTTGGTTCGATTACCAGCAGGGTCGGTCCCCAGACTTTCGCATGTGGAAATCGTGCCGTATGATGCCACTCGTTGGTGGATTTTCTCGGGGATCTTACGTTTTTCCCATTCTACATTCCAGCGCTGCTCCATATTCAAATCACGTCAGCTCTCCCCAGCGCTAAAGACATACGTGTTATTTGCTGACCAAAAAATATCTTCATACGCAAGAAATTACGTTGTGGCTGAATAGAAAATACTCAACTGGTTGTTTAAACCAATTAAATCAAAAAGAAAACACAGGTACTTAATTAAAACCATATTTTAAAAACTTCACAGTCTTATAAATGTGTTAAAATGTGACTTTATAAGGCTGTACTATCTTCGTCGTCAAAAGTTAAAGTTTGCACGGATTTTATGGGCGGATAACATTTTGGGAGGCTGCTGACTGGCTGTAGATCACGTGATTAACTAACGCACAGATGAAAGGCGGGTGACTGATGAGTTACTTATCTCTAGCTTTAGCTTTATACGCCATTTAAAAAGGGGTATGCGATTAGCTTGTTTGTTTAATTCGGTGTTGATTGTATACCGTTTGCGCCAGAAGTCCTGATATCTGAGATTACAGGGCGCGGAGACCCGTGAAGTGACATGCGAGGTTGAAGAATCGCTTTTACTATACAATTCAAGAAAATGATTGTACTTGAACGATTTACCGGGAATCAACGTTTTAAGATGAACACATTACAACAAATAGCCTACGTTACACATGTAAACCTCATACTACTGAATAATATGTGCTAAATAACCTTCATAGAAATACAAAATATTTATGTATGTTACTACGAAGCTAATCTTATATTGTTATTTCCTTTAATATTGAAAGCACAATTTTTATCATTAATATGATAGTATTTTCGGGACGGACGTACTAAGCGTAAAGATTTCAAAACTATTAAAATATACTTTTAATGGAATTTATAGCAGCAAATACTATTTACCCTACTTTTATTTTTATGTCTTAGTATTACACATATTCTTGGTTATTAACGAAGATTGCTTTGCAAACACCACATAATGCTGTTGTAAGAATTTGTTTACCGCATGGATGTTGTCAATATATAATATTTCGCTTACGCATATTTTGTGAACTGATTGCTTAAATTATGGTGTGTAATATCCCGGTTTTATTTTTTCTGACATAAATTAATTTTTTCGTGGGCTAGGCTGAAACGATTTTCTAAAAAAATAAATAAATAAATAAATAAAATCACTATTCAAGCAAGTATAATAATGTCTATATACGAAAAATGCTCTTAAGTGTACCGTTTTACACTTTGAAATCCCAAATTTTCCTGGGAGAGCTCCACCGGACTCATCCCCCTCGTATTATTGAATGGTTCAAGGTTCCAAGATCTACTCTCCCAATTTCGAAACGTTCATACGCCCCTGGCCATTTTATTAGTTTGTTTATTGTAAAACATGTGTCATTTATTTTGTAATTGAATCGTGGTTTTGTTGTTTGTATTTCTTTAACCAAAGAAACGTTTTTGAAAATGTAAATAACATCAGCGTAAGTGCACATTTTTCATTGCGTAGTTGTATGTTTTTGCTGTAAACTATTTGTGATGTAGCTTGTGGTAGTTCGGCCAGGGGCAACAAGTAAATAATTTAAAAAACGAAAGAAAGTGTTCCTTGCAATTTGAAAATCGAATAATGATTAGAGACAGGAAAAATTCACAGATTCACTGACCTACGTACTAGCCTCTAAGAATATCTGCGTACTCAAGGCTGCTCGATAACACAGTGATTTCACGTGTTTGGGCCTGTATTTAATTGCTTCTGTGTTGTTGGTTTAGCATCCTCTAGCAAATGTCAACTAAGTAAAGAGTCAATCGCCAAAGTGACACGAACTTAAAGGTGTTCAAAACACACGCGCAGTGTAAGATACAGGATTTGTTGTGGAGGGGGTGCTGTGACTGAATTTATTATTATGTGTACATGTAAGACTTGACTCTACGCTTTTAAACTTCACTGAGTTAGTGCCGAAATTTACCGTATCCTCGCCATTCCCTCCAGAAAATTCTGTATCCACCAGTGCACTTGCACGTGACTTAATTATAGGTATCACTGCGAAAATCTAGTTCAGATGTGTCCTGACGTGTTGCTAAGCGGGAGGGAAGTGAGGGTGCGATCATCTTACTTGCTTTGTGGGTGCGATAGAAAGTGAGAAAGCGAACGAACGCCTTTGAGGGGAGGAAGCGCTGACTCGAGGCGGGCGGCCCAGTATTTCCGATGATACCCGTACGCTTGCACAGTGTCAGCGGCTAGACACTTCTGTCTGTATCGGGCGCATGCATGGTGCCTTCCGAATGTGTGGGTCGTTGTTGTGAATACTACCAGTGTCACAGGTGTGTGTTGACGAACAGTCGCGATGCACGCGTGGGCTGTTGAGCACTCGTCATATGCCCTCCACTGTTGAGACCGTTCGTAAACATTGGTGCGTTGAGCACACCGAAAATAGCTAGTGAGTTGTGGTTCTGTAGTGGTCGGTATTCTGTGCACTCTGTGCCAAATGGGTCGCTTCCTCTGTTGAGGTGGCACATGACCTTGGGTGATGCATGTGCAACAGCTGCAGGCCAGTGCAGTGTTGCGAGCGCGCTTGGAGTGACGAGGTGGTGTCGTGCTGTTATCTCTGCTGCTGTCCTCGGTGTCCGTTGTTTGTTTGGTTGGCTGGTGATGGCTCATGCGGTTGGCATCGCGAAGTCATTCCGTGTTGTTCGACTTCCGGTGGTGTTGATCCCGTGTCCTTTTCTCCTGCTCTATTTATCCTATGCACGGCTCGTAATCCATTGTGGTATCAGAAGGCCTGGTGTCTGCTCCTGCTGTACCTGATACAGTACTGCGATCACTTATGTCGCCAGGCTGTGCAGTCTCGCGTCTGTTCCCTGATGTCGTGTCGTCTTGCTCTACGTCGCCGATTCCTGGTGGCGTGTCGTGCATCACTGCGTTCGACAGGTCATTGTGACATTGATCTGTTGGTCGCGCCGGTGGGTCTGTGTCTGATGCACCTGGCATGGCAGGGCACACCCGTTCCTCTTCTATCTGTGCGCGCTGCTCTGTGTCTTGCTGTGAGTTTTGTACGTCTATGCTCCGTACATGGCCTATGTCGTCTCTGTGGACCTTCCGCGTGCTACGTGGTCACGTGTTTATGTCGTAGGTGTTTGCGCTCATGGCTTTTATCACAATATGAGGTTCGCTCCATTTTGGACCTAGCCCTGCACGGAAGTTTTTCGGTGCGGATGACAGCAGGTGCTCCTTCACGAAGACTTTCTTGTCGGCCCTGAGCTGGTTTGGTAGTCGTGTCGTTACTGGTACCCACTTTGCAATGTACTTATTTTGATTCTCACGTGCTATGTGTATGTCGCCTTCGTGTCTCTCTTGGCACTGTTCTCTGGTCTCTGGGTTTGCTGCCTTACTGTCCTGCGAGCAGCTAAATTCACCCGGCAGTGGTAGGTCACGACCTTGGAGTAGAGCAGCTGGGGAGTACCCAGTGGTGGCCTCGTTTATCCTGCGCCGTATGGTGGATAGCGCCAGTGGCAAGTGGTCGGCCAATTTGGTGTGATCTTGGCTGTTTTGTAAGAAGAGACGGAGTTTTGTTTTTATATCCTGATTCCGCCGTTCAGTAGGATTCGCCCTGGGGTGGTACAACAGCGTGATGTACGCTGTTACGCCCTATTTGGTACACATGTCTCGCCATCTCTTACCACTGTATTCAGGGCGTCATTTGGGATCTACAGGGGGGTGGGGGCAAACGCCCCCCCTGGATTCGGAATTTTTGTGTATAAATATAATTTTTGTATTTTTAAATGTAAATAATGTTAACTTAAGGACATAAAACTGATGTTTTATTACTAAAGTATCTAATTTATACATGCTTAATTAAGAAAAAATATGCAACAAGGTCACTGTCATCAGAAAACCAAATCATGCCCCCCCTGGAAAAACCTGAATTGACGCCCCTGACTGAATTGCACTGTGAACCTTTTTTACCTCATGACATAGTGGGGTATGGCCCCATAATATCTAAGGCAACGGTGTCGAAGGTTTCGGTTGGTACACTGGCTTGTTGCTGCTGACTGCCGTCTGTGTGCCTGACCTTGAAATGGTTGCATGGCAGACATTTACGGACATATTCTCGAATGTGGCATGTAAAGCCAGGCCAGTGTAAATGGTGTATGACGTTCCATGCAGTTTGTTTAGCACCTGGGTATCTGGCATACTGGCTGCTGTACATGAACGCGAGAACTTGTGCCCTGTATGCGGAGGGTACATACTTTTCGCTGCTTGCACACGGCCATGTTTCCAGTCTGTCATATGCAATGTGTCATCTGTCCAGTACCTGCTGGCCACATTGTTTACGTTTTGCCATCGCATCGGGCGCAGTCTGTTGTGAAGTTACTACGTCATTGTATAGCGGGTCAATGTGGGTGTTATCTGTTAATGTTATATTGTTGCATTTGATTGAGTCTGCACTGTTTGTTTCGGATACCAGCGGCAACATTTCTTACCACTCCTCTTCGTCGCACGCGGTCGTGTTTTGTTCCGGTGACCGTGACAGTGCGTCCACCAGGTAATTTTTTGCTCCTGGTACATGTTCCACATGGAAGTCGAATGAGTAATAATAGGGCCCATCTGGTAAGTTTACTGCGGGCTTCGCAAGTATTTTGTAGCCATACTAAGCACCGGTTGTCTGTGTGTAGTGTAAAGCATCGGTACTTGAGATAAGACCTGTACTGTTTGAACGCCCACACTACCACGAGACATTCTCGTTCGTTGACGTCATAGCGTTTTTTTCTGAGCCAAATTGTGCTCTTCTATAGTCTATAATAGTCTATAATGTGCTGTTCCATATTCTCACCCAGCTGAAACAGCACTGCTCCCATTCCTTGTTCGCTGGCATCTGTTTGTACGTACGTAGGTTTGTTGAGGTCATGATGGGCTAGCGCCGGACATTGCCTGAAACTGGCCTTGATGTCCTCCAAGCTTTTCGTTGCTGCTCGTGTCCAACTAAATTTTGTGCTGGGTGACAGGAGCACGGTGAGTGGTTTTGTCATGTTTGCAAATTCTGGAATTCATTCTCTCAACCAATTTACTAAGCGAAGGAATTGCATACTTGTTTGTGGGTACGTGGTGAGGTGTATTCTTCAATGATTCGGAGTTGTTCCTGGTCTGGTTTGTTTCCATCTAAATTTATTACATGCTCCAAAAATTTTTTTGTGTTTCGCCAATATGGCATTTATGGTTGGCACACACTAGACCGTTGATTGCGTGCCTTTCCAATACTAGTAACAAGTGGTGTATGTGCTCTTCCCATGTCTGCGACCAGACTATTACGATGTCGAGGTATGCAACTACACACTCTCCAATTTGCCCGTCTAGCACACGAACCATCATTGCCTGGAAGGTTGACGGAGCATATTTCAACCCGAAGGGCATTGCTAGCTATTAGTACCGTGACCCGTCTGGGGCAGTGAACGCCATCTTATGTCTGTGTTCCGGTTTTACTGGCATTTGCCAATAACCACTGCGCAATTCCAGAGATGTCATAATTTTTGCAGTACCCAACATGTTGAGAGCTGTTTTGACACTTATGTATGATAGGGCTGCGGGTTTCGTGCCATATTTTGTAGGAGCTAAGGTTATGACAGAATTGTTCCGGCTGTCTAAGGGTTCAATTATGCCGTCGGCGAGCATCTCCGCTATCTGATGTTTAATTATTTTCGCTTGTGGTTGTAGATGTTCCAGCGGGGGTGTGAACAGTGGTATGTTGTGTTCCGTTTCTATGGCGTGATCCGTTTCTATGGCGTGTTCCGTGATATTGATGCACTTAAACGTCTTTGCGCTCGTGCAAGAGCTTCTGCATTGTTGGGCAGTATTGAGGTGGTACACTGTGGTCTATGTCATCTAGGTTTACTGTTGTTGTTTGTGTGTAGGGTTCAAGGTTAAACACAGTTCTGCATTCTTTTCGCCCGAAATGGATTCGCTTGCTGTAGTCTCAATAGTCTGAAGAGCCAGATCTAGATAATAAATGTCTGCAGAGACAACGCTAGATAATAAATAATCATTTGCAGCCAAGTACAGCAAAACACATTACAAAAGTATAGCCATTAGGTTCTTAAAGATAAAGTGTTTGTAATTCCTTTTTAAATATGTTGGGCTGCACCACTATATTTTGCACCAATATTCCAGATAGAACCTCTGTCGTCTGGTACGGACAGATTTCTCTCACAGAATAAACTATTACCAGAAATGATGACATAGGTCTTGATTGAATTCCATTTCTGTGTAGGATTTTATTGTATCGCAGCTTGTTAACTAAAATGGATGTTTCACTATACAAAAAATTTGTATTCATTTCCAAATTTGAAAGGGAATTTTTAATACAGAAGTAATGTCATATTTACTATTTCTGAACGTTGCAGAAGAAACAAATTACAGTATCACTAGTAATACAAGTTGTGCTGTAAACCAATGTGTGTTGTTATTCTATGTAGTTTTGTTTAAATTTGTGTACATCACGAGATCTCGTACAGTAACAATGAAAGAGCTTGACTTTGCAGCATAGTATTTTATTCAGTGGTTCTATAATAATAATAATAATAATAATAATAATAATAATAATAATAATAATAATAATAATAATAATAATAATAATAAAAATAATAATTCCTTGTAATTTGACAGCCACCCAGTTGCAAAGTGTAACCTCCTCCTTGATCACGTACCAATATCCTCCTCAATCAATTATCAATACCCTTATCAATTACCTACCATTGCTCTCCTAAACTTTCCAACCACCCCTTCCCTGTTCATTAACAAGTCCTCTGAAGGTAATTCCACTCCCTCACTGATCTAAGCATAAGCTGTATACCCCCATCTGTTCTGCTCCTCATCTCCTGAATCTTCTCGCTATTATTGCCTCTTTCTTAGTGAACAGGTAATGTAACCTAACCCAGCCTCCCTGAACATTTACCACATTGTACATCCTGACCAAACATTCCATTCTTACTTTCTTTCAGTGAGTTCCTACCCAGATCCTTCAATATCGCAGATGGATGAAAGTTCACTTCGTCCTCGCCAGCCTTTCCTTGCTTTCTCCACCACATCAGTTCTGTCTAGATGTCTAAAGTAAACCACATCATTGCAAAAACTTAGAAACATAAGTGGATGTGCTGTGCATGTGATGTGTGCTAACTTAACTTATCTTCCTAACCTATTACTATAACTAGTCATAACCTGAGAGAACGTTAATAAGAATCACACAATAGTTAGATGCATTCATGGGCGTCACCAGGAATTACGTCAAGGGGGGAGGCAAAGAATTAGAAATTTAAGTTTAGCTATCATAATACTAATCTATTATAAGCAAAAACACCCCTTTTGCAGCGTCAGACGACACAGACCATTGTTTTGCAGCATTTGACGCAAATTAAGACCTTTTCACAGTGCCTGACACAATTGGTGACCTTTTTTTGTAGGGGTCACCAAGTTCCAGGGGGGCAACTGCCCCCCCCCCTTGCCCAAACTGTCAAAAACCCCATGGATGCATTGACCAATCTGTATAATTACACGCAATAGTGTTATGCCAAAATAAACATATCTATTTTAAGGTCAGTTCGTAGCATTAAAATGTAATAAGGTAAGTTAAGTATAGTCTACATTTGAATTAATTCCATTTTTTAACTATTATAAAATGCAAGGCATGGTGTAGGCATAAAATAAAAAAAAATTGCCAGGCGTGATACATGCGCAAAAAAAACATAAATAACATTGATAAACACCACGACACGCCTTGAAATTATAGGTTTGTTTTACTCGGCCTTGACCTGGTGACTTTATTGCTTTCGCAGCTCTCGGGGCACTCCTAGGCGTTTTACTTACCGGAAACAAGATGGCGCAGGGTGGTTTACTCGTCAGGTCAAGATACTCACAGGTCAAAAGAGCATGCCTCTTTTAGCTCTTCCTCGCGAGGATGAGTTGCGAGGTCAAGTAGGAGCAAATCGTCTGCTAGATGTTATGTCGAACATACTGCTGTTGACTGCGCAGTTTACTTTCGCTGTCGTGTTTGAAAATAGAGAAAATAAGAATTTTTTTCAGACACGGATGACGACAGTTAAGTTGCGGCAGCTGAATAAGGTTTTTTTTATACTAACCAATAAAAATTTTATGTTATGGTGTTGTTTGCATGCGGTTGTTAACCTCTGAAAACAGTTCGCAAAAATTGTATAATATTTGCAGAATGTGTTTAATTCCCGCAAATGATGAGCTCCTTTTACGAATTTTTCTTCTTTGTGGTTAGTATTAGTAATTCAAGTTATTACAAATCGTTCAGTTACGAATTATTACTATTCCTCAGACCAATTAAGTTTAGTACAGTGTATTTTTCTAGCTTCTCATAATTTCATTAGAAGGCACTTTATCATTTATAGTGCATTATTTGGTGCAGCTGTATTAACTTCATCATCTTATGACTTTTGTTAGTTAAAATTTCTAAATACGTCTGCTAGTTCCGCCATCAAATTAACGCAATAGGGGTTTTCCTCGCTCCTCCGAGAGTTGTCAACTCTTTTTGACCTGGGTTGACCTGGATAACTTGACCCAACTCTTCCAGCTACTGAGAGATGGCGAGTAAAACAAACCTGAAATATGCTATTTTTTTTTATATTATAAAAAGTTGCAGGTTGGCCAACGACAATTTTAACGCAAAAATGTCCCTAGTTGCATGCAATATTTTCTTTTTGCGTTTGTAATTTTCATTTTACTATTTGTAGTACATTTTTAAAGCTTAGGGAATGTAATAATCACTCCTGTCTTTATTTTTAATTACAGTTTCTTAGTATACGGCAACTGCAGATGTTTTTAAAATACGTATGTCATAGATCATATTGAATAATAAACAACGATGAAGCTAAATCAATAGTGTCACTGTTAACAAGAGACGATAATTTGACTGCATATTTCTTATAATAAACACACAATATATATTTTAGAAATGCATGCACACCGGCACGTCTAGGTTCTTGAAATTTTAGCAAATAAAGACCAACTTCTTTTAGAAACAACCTTAGTTGAGTACTTTATTTTTCATGTCATTTAAAACAACAATTCAACAAACTTATTATTATAATTAAGCTTGGAGAAAAAAAAACATTAACTAATCATCAAAATAGAGTACATTGCTAATACATGACATCTTCCCACCTTGAGTTAGTAGGAAAACAACTCATCCATCTTACATAAAATTGGTAATATAAATACAATTCACAAGTCTAATCTGTTTGGAATTTTTACATTTCTACCACTTCGAGTGTTTCCTTTTGACAATACTTCTCTTAGGTCAGGGTCCTTTGTTTTAGAAAGTCCCTTTTGTTGTATGTTTGTATCTTTGACCCAATCTGATGATACCTCTAATGGATATATTCTCTAAATCGGATGTA
Source organism: Medauroidea extradentata (assembly GCA_003012365.1). Lineage (NCBI taxonomy): Eukaryota > Metazoa > Arthropoda > Insecta > Phasmatodea > Phasmatidae > Medauroidea > Medauroidea extradentata. Next base: position 12,003 of record PNEQ01031277.1, read on the forward strand.
ACAATGTCAAAGTAGCTGTTTTTAAATGTACAAGACGAATAACATTGTCTGTTCCAGGAGTGATTCCTACGATACGGCCTAATGGCCAGTCTACACGTTTAGTATGGTCACTCCCAATCAAAATGACGTCTCCTAGTATTATCTGATCCTTAACCTTCTTAGATTCAGGTCTTTGAATTAAAAGTCCCAAATATTCTAATCTGAATCCATTCCTCAAAACAAACATTAATTTTTGTCTATACATTAATCTTCTATTGAGTCATTTCTCATCTACACTATCACAATCACCCACTCCCGTCTCACTCACATCATTCAAGAATAAGGATGGCGACAAGGGAAGAAGTTTATAATCTGAGTCACATAAATAAGTCAAAGGTCGAGAATTAATAATTGATTCTGTATCACACAGAACAGTATTCATTTATTCGTATGTGAGAAGAGTCTTTCCCAAAACTTTCCGAAGGATTTGTTTCATAATCCCTACAAGCCTTTCCCAGAAACCACCTCACCAGGGTGCAGAAAGGGGAATGAACTTCCATTCTATTCTATTCAGACTGGAATATTGTACGACCTTACTCCATTCGATTGATTTTAGATCATTTGAAGTACCTACAAAATTTTTCCCATTATCTGAGTAAATTATGTTAGGTCGACCACGACGAGCTATAAAACTTCTGATCCAAGCCTTAATACCGCTCTTCAAGTGAACTGGCCCTGTCAAATCAACACCTATTATCTCGAATACTGCAGCATCCTTGATTCGATCTCTAGGTAGAGGAGCAGTGGGTGTATCTAAACTACGTACTTTATGTCTAAGACTAACTACGCATTTTGAAAGCACATTCCGGATTGTTTTTCTGGCTTTTAAAATCCAAAACTGTTCCCTCAAAATATTAAGAAGTGTTTGGATGCCTACATGAGAATTCTTTTTATGTTCGTTCACGATCAAACGATATAATACTGGGTGTGAGGAAGGTAATATCATGGGCATACAAAACTATTCATTATCGTGTCTGTTAACCAGTCTGGTTTTGACTTTAAGAATACCTTCATTATCTTGAAATACTTTTAAACTGCTAAAACATTTGTCATTTTCTGATGTGAAAGATTCGTTCTGTTTAAGTCTGATATGTGTTTTTTCAGCTAAGCGAATTTCTGCGTAGGTTAATTCTCCCTTCTTATTTGAATGCATATTTTTAGAGTTGTGTATGAATCTGTTCATCCACGCAATCATACGAACGATTTTGTCGTAATTCGAAAAATATTGAGAGTACCAACTAAGACCATGAAAGTTGCATTGTTTATTGAGTAACTTATATCCTTAGGAGTAGTGCACCAATCACAGGAAAATCAGTTTTCTATTAAACAACTCATTGTCTGAGTTGATTTTTTCCTTTCTTGTGAAACCGATGCGGTATCTATTGTTGGAGTTTCACAGGGCCACTCTTTTTTATTCTTTTGTAGCCACTCTGGTCCCTCCCACCATTTAAGAGCTAATAATCTATTTGCTAGACAACCTCTCGAAGAGAGATGACAGGATTTAGTAGACTAGGAACATATCTCCACATTTCCGGCGAAGTCAAAATGCAAATTTCTTTAACTCGATTATTTACAAACACAGTCCAAGATTCCCCTTTTTGAATCCATGTGAAAGTAGTAGTGGAGTCTGTTCAGAAATACAATTCTACATCTTGGTAGTTAAGTCTGTTTAACACATAATTACCTAACATAGTGCCTATTGTCACGGCAATCAGCTCGAGTCGAGGTATGGTGACAGTATTTAAAGGGGGCTCTCGATCTGGCTGCAAGAAAATGTACTTTAATCGAACCATTGAAGTCAATTCTTACAAACACCACTGCTGCGTAAGCTTGAGCACTAGCGTCGCAAAAACTATGTAAACTGACCTTCGTTATGTTATCAGAAAGATGAAACCAACGAGGAATCCTCATCTCTTTAAGGAAACATAGACTCGAATACCGAGTTATAAATTGGTTCTTAATGTTAGTACCGACCTCTTCATCCCAAGATAGCCCGTTTGACCACAACTTTTGTAATAAAAGTTTGGGAATTAAAAGTACAGGATTAGCTATTCCAATGGGATCAAACACCCTTTGAGTAATAGACAGAATCGATCTCTTCGTGATTGTACCTAATACAAAATTCTGTAACCATTCCAAATTTAAAAATAATGTGTCAGATTCTAGATCCCAACGTAAGCCTAGTACAGTTGCGACTTCTTCAAGAGTAACATTTTTATTATTAGACTGCCAATCCGTAAGGTTGAATTTTCCATCCATCATTACATCGCGAAACTCATTAATGAACCCTCTTAATTCAAATTCTGTGTGAACACTAGTGATTACGTTGTCAATATATAGAGTTCGTTTGAGTCGTATTAGTCTTTCCTGGCTATATTTACATTCCTCCAATGCCTTATTCAAATGATAGTCGAGAATTGCTCTTAAAGGAAGGGACTGCACTTTAGTCCAAATACTATACCTTTCGATGAAGAAAATTTATAATATTATTGATGTCCTCTGGGTCACATCAGAAAAATTTAAGAAAATCTCTATCTTCTTGTCGGATACTGATTTGTAGAAAAGCCTTTTCTATATCAGCTATCACTCCAAACTTTCTTTCTCGAAATTTGAGTAACAGTAAGGGAATTTGTTCAATCGAATTGGGCCCACACTCTAAACATTGATTAAGAGAAGGAGAATTTTTTTCTCTGGCTGATGCATCAAATGCAGGACGAATTTTAGTAGTGTGTTATTTTTAACAACAGCTGTATGTGGTAGATAGTGACCATATTCTGTTATTTCATCGACTGGCACTTCTTCAATTATTCCTAAATTTTGCCATTCAGTCAGAACTGCATCATAAGAGTGGAGAAGATTTTGATAATTTAGTTTTCTAGTGGTAGATCCTAACCTCTTTAGAGCTAATTTTGTATTACTAGGAATAGGTAAATGATCTTCTTTCCATAATAATGCTACTTCATAACGATCTTCAACATTTATCACTACACTGCTTTGAAATTCATCTTTTATTTTTTGTTGTCTATCAAGCTCGGACAATTTTGTGGCTGAATCGAATATACCAATTGTATCTAGACTTCAGAGGTCATTAACTTCAGTAATGAACAGAGTTGTGACTTCTACAGTCAGACTAGTACAGGGGCGGCCAACCTTTTTGAAGCTATGGCCAAAAATTTGGCCCAAATCATGTCACGGGCCACCATATCACATTAACTTTCTGTCATGTGCTCAAAAATGATGTAAAACCAACACTTGTTTTATAAACTGTATATTATTACTAAACGAATCTACCATTTTATATTTTAAACACGAACAATGACAGAAAAATGACAATAATGCTCACACACAAATTGTAAACACATTAAGTTCAGATTTACAATAGTAAACACACATAATACACATTACATTTTATAAAATATTGTTAAAAAAAATATATGATGTTCAGAAATCGATAACATTGAGTTCAGATTTACAATATTAACTTGCACATGTGCATGCTATTTTTAAGAAACAATGATTTCGAAGGATTCTTATGGGATTTTTGAACCTGCTTTCCACTTATCAATGTATCAATTTTGGGTGCTATATTCGACGTACTTAAAATGAGCATATCGGCAAGGTGTTTGTCTGTTATGTTTGAACGAAATTTGTTTTTTATGGCATTCATGGAAGAAAATGTTTGTTCACAGATATATGTTGAGCCAAATCTACAAATGTACCTTTAAAAAAATCGTAAAGGTTGGGAAACTGTTCTTTAGGAACATATTTCCAGAACTGAATTAAGCTTGGAGTGGTCGGTGACTCACAAAGTTCTTTAAACTTAGAGCAGAGACCCGAATGGTTTTGAATTTCTAGAATTTCCATTTGTACTGGAGGACTATACTTATTTAATTCAACCTCTGAAACAAGAAAGGGATTTATAAACAAATCAATGTTACATCTCTCATATTCAAAAGAAGAAAACCGTTTTTCAAATGACTCGTGCAAAGATTGGACAGCTGATTTGTATTTTAAGTGATTAAGAGTACTGTATTTACTTACTTCTTGTTTAATAGTTGGAAAATGGTCAAGGATGCTCTGCTCTAAGTTGTTGCAAAACAATTTCAACTTTAACATAAAACCATTCACTTCATTAAACATGAGTGGAAATAAAGAATCTTTACCTTGCAATCTCTTATTCAGAGTATTCAAATATTTCAATATGTCCACTAAAAATGCTAAATCACAAAGCCACTCCATGTATTTTAGTAGTTTACACTCTTCAGGCGAAACATTTTTCATTTCTAAAAATAAAAGTATTTGGTCTTTTAATTTGAAGACATGTGAAACAACTTCCCCTTATGAAAGCAACCTGACTGAGTTGTGGAGCAAAAGTTCACCATATTCTTGTATTTCGTCTTCGAAAAGTTCCCTGAATTCCCTTCTGTTAAGTGCTCGCGATCGAATCATGTTTACACAATGCACAGCCGGATTTATAACATGATGAAAGTCCATGTCTTTCGCACACAAAGCTTCTTTATGAATAATACAATGGTATGAAAATAATTTTCGCTGTAAATACTCTTCGAGTAATGAAACACAACCATTTCTCTTCCCTACCATACATGGAGCACCATCGGTACAAATACTGTCAAGTTTAGCCCACTCTAGCTTAGGCCTACCGCTAGTGTCACATTCTTCAATACAATTCTTCAATGCTTCAAAAATAACCCCACCAGTTGTATTTGTTGATAGTTGACACAGCCCTAGAAGTTCTTGAAATACGTCAAAATTGTCGTTTATGCACCTCACAAACACAAGAAACTGAGCATTATCTGTAACATCACAACTCGCATCTATTGCAAGTGAAAAATACTTGGAACTTGCAGTTGAATAACGTATTTGTCCCGACACATCATCTGCCATTTCTTCAATGTGTCTCACTACCGTATTTCGAGAAAGAGAAATATTGCCCGCCATTTTACTTATATTCGGGTCTCCTGTGTGCTCGGCAAATATAGAAAGACTTTCTTTAATTACTTCACCATCTGCGAAAGGTTTCTTCCTGCGCGCGAGTAAAAGCGATATTTCATATGATGCACGGAGCATGTTATTCACTGATTCACATTTCTTAACAAACAAGTTCTGCTGACAACTAAGCTCCCTCTTTTTTTCGAAATATAGTCCATTCTTAATGCAGAGCCGCGAGCGTACGATGTGTTGAATGTAGCATGGTTCTGTTTGAAATGCCTTTCAATGTTGTATTTCTTTGGCACTGCGACTGTTAAATCACAGATAAGACATATTGGTTTCGATGACTTACCAATAGTAAAAAGAAATCCTTCTTCCCATTCTTCATTGAACGATCGGACTTCATCACTTTTCCTTTTTGCTTAATGCTTACTTAGAGCCATTTCACACTGCACTTAAACAAAAACTGGCGGATCGACTCGCGTGATTGTGATACGTATCAACAGTTTACTGACAAATAACTGCGACAAGGTAGTCATCCAACTGCAAGTTGCAACACGAGATCGTAAACTACCCCTCCTCCAGCCATGAACTTGAGCCCGTACACCTGCTCGCGCATATACACACACCTCCCTGCCACCCTGCCACTCTGCCTGACCACATAAAAATAGATACACATTGCCACAAGACAAATAGATCGCCTTTGCGGAAGATAACACAGTCGTACATTCTTATATCCTCTTGAAGTTCGAACACTGCTCTATCTACACAGTATTTCGAAAATGAGCATTGCAAAATATGAAATTATAATAGAATTATTATTTTGATTTCCAGTTTAAGTAATTTTTAATTATTAAGGAATATAGCAAATCATTCAGCTATTGATGGGCCATTTAAAAAAACCCATGGTGGGCCAGTTTTTGGCCCGCAGGCCTAGGGTTGGCCGTCCCTGGACTAGTATATGATATTCCCGCGATACACACTGCTACGCTCACTGTCGTCATCTCGAGAAATATCTCATGAAGTTAAAATACTTTCAACAATCACCTCTGTTTATAGAAACTGTCGCTGGTAATTATCGGCAAGGTTAGTCTCAGTTTCCAGATCCTCCTCGTCGACATCAATTTTTAGACTCAATATCTTACCGTCCACCTGCAGTAGCTCTTCGTTCTTCTTCCTTAGTAGAGAAAAGGAAACCTGTACTTTTCTCTTTTTTTCCTCCAAATCTGGTGATGCATCATCAATATCAGTTTTTAGTGTGTTTAACTGTCTTGTAAAAGCCTGTCGTATCGTTCTACGTAGTTTAATCGTCTTTCCCAGGTCAATTTTAACAGCATCCATGATGTAAACAAGGTTGTAATTTACGGAAAACAATATTCACGTCGAAGTGTCCTGTCACGGTCGCCTATATTTTAGAAATTCATGAACACCGGCACGTCTAGGTTCTTGAAATTATAGTAAATAAAGAAGAACTTCTTTTAAAAACAACCTTAGTGAAGTACTTTATTTTTCATGCCATTTAAAACAACAACTCAACAAACTTATTACTATTAGTATTAATCTTGGAGAAAAAAAAACAATAACTAATCATCAAAAATAGAGTACATTTCTCTAATACATGACAGTTGCCTTAGCCAGTAGCATTTGCGCACTGAATCATGGGTAGCAACAGCTGATTTTGCACAAACGGTGCCGAAAAAACGTACATGATTATATGGGTTGACGAGTTTCTATTAATTAATTAAAACTTTTAATACACTCTAAGTCGAAGAATTAGAGTTTCTTAGTATACGGTAACTGCAGACGTTTTTAAAATACGTATTTCATAGATCATATTGAATAATAACAACAATGAAGCTAAATCAATTGTGTCACTGTTAACAAGAGACGATAATTTGGCTGCATATTTCTTATGATAAACACACACAATATATACCAGCCAATATTTCCAGTAGGCCAAGGTTTGTTGTTATTGTCTTCTGTAATAAACGCAACAAATCAATAGAAACACTGTCTAAAAATGAGTAGGCCTGCAATGAACCTTCTCCCAACAGGCCGTCATAATGCAAGTTTCCATACTGCGAGAATCTTGCTTCGTCTACTTAGAAATTATTAATTCATGCCATAAACAAATTGTTGACACATTAACTACTTCCCTAAAACAAATGTAATACCCGGCTTATGTTGACATGTATAAGCTACAGCAAAACGAAGTAGGCCTATATTCATTTATGGGAGCATGGTACACAGTAGGTACATAATAAAACTGGAACTATATTATTTGACGATCGATAGTACTAGATTCATTGAACTGTAACATTCCTTAAACGTTCTGGAGAAATTCGCATGGATATATGTTATTAACACATATTTCTGAGAAATTAACTACAAGCTTCAGCCTATATTTATCAAGGAAACCAATTTTTACTTTAGGCTAGTAAATATGTATGTACCAGCACGAACGTACGACCATTACATAAACACTGTAATACCTAGCCAATCAAACATAATATCAATAAACTACACTAGTTACTTTCATTTTAAAAATTAATTTTCCCCCAATTGTTTTAGGTTAGTTCTGCATGGTAAGACATCAAATTCGTCTCGCAGTTACAAGGGGAGGGTAAAATTAAGCACGAAACCACGACATTGTATGATCTAACAACGTCTCTATTTAAATATATGTTCGTAAATGATTTTGGAATGTTATTTCTTATTTACTTACAAGTGGTAACATAAACTACTAGGTAGGCCTACATGCCCATTGACTTGCAGTAATAATCTGGGAAGACAGAAATAAATATGTGATTCTAACATAATACAAATATTAATTTTATAAACGGGACTACGATTTCTTTAAAATCCTAGAATGTGTTAAAAAAAAAAAAAACATATAAACTTACTTGTGAGCCTGTTCCCATGCAAGGCTAAAAGAAGTAGGTCTAGGCCTACAAATTACGTCGTGGTAGTGCTTTGCGCTATACACTGTTTTTTAAATATAACAATTCACCAAAAAACTGTGCACACTTGTTTAAATTATTAAATACATAATAATCAGACAGAAATAAATTACAGCTAGCATGAAAACCAAGTGACAGACTTTCCGAAGCGATTATTTATATTTAAAAATTATGGGACATTATCTATCCCTTCAAAGAACTGCTGTTAGTGGTACTAAAATATCTTAAATATATAGCAATGTTTTTCTCTGTTTGGTATAATTCGTGTAACAAACATGCTATAGGTGATTCGGAATAAAGTGAACACTCAAAAAAGCCCTGATTAATTTCTATTTCCTGCCAGTTTATATCTTTCCGCCGATGTAAACACAAAAAATGCCACGTGCTTTTATTTACATAGGGTCGTGCAATGTTTACAACTACATTAAACTGCTCCGATAAATTTTAGCTACAATATCTACTCATTAAATGCACGGGGGCTGAATGTAAGATATAAAGAAAGTAATCTTAGTTATAAATACCTGCGAGTTAATGTCTGGTTTCTGTCCATCGACTAATCTAAACAACACGCGC
>PNEQ01031279.1:0-30878 GCA_003012365.1 Medauroidea extradentata
GTTGACTGTGAAAGGTTTTTTTCTAATTACAACAACATTCTAAGTGATCAGCGTCATCGCTTGAAACAAGAAAATGTTGAAATGTTCACTGCGATTTACTTTGAAAGTTAAACAATGTGGCTGTTGTCTAAAGATATTGTACGCTGAAATATTATTTGCCAAGTCTTCAGTGTATTAGGCTACAGTGCTTTTAGAGTTAATTTTGTAATGATGTTTGCTAAGACTACGTAAATTTTGTATTTTAAGTGTTACTGTGTATGCAAATTGTGTAGACTGTTCGTGATAGTAGGACAGTATTTGCTAAGTGTTGTCTGTGTATTTTTTTAACTTTTATTTTGTAATTATTTGCACTACTTAAGTGTTAATTGCTAAATGTTTCATGTGTACTACTTTGTTTTCTCAGTTGAAAACACTTCCCCCTTTATTAATTCACTTAATTATAAGCCTCAGAAGTTCTAAATTGTTTAAATATTGGGAGAAAATTATTACAGAATCGTTAAAAAACTAATATGAAAACACCGATTTTCACTTCCTGAAAGTACCGATTTTTTACTTTGAAAATACCGCTTTATGCCACTTGAAAGCACTGAAAAATTCCCTTCCCTAGACATTAATAATTGGGCTGGTGAACCTCCAAATCTGACATAGGAAGGTTGTGATATTCTAGCAACGCAGAAGCTAAATCATAACCACTATATCGTAATTTCCGTGACACTGATTTTGCTGCACCCACTACTTTTTCAACCATGCCGTTGACTTGTGGGTATCTAGGGCCTCAATTATTTATGTCAAAATTTCAGCTACTTGCAAATGCTTTAAACTCACACCCTGAAAATGAGATATTGTCATCCTGCATGTTTTTGGTATGCCATGAGTGGATAATATTATTTTAATATTCTTTATACACTCAGAAGCACTTTTATTTACTATTGGCTCAATTTCTATCCATTTTGTCAGGTAATCTATAATAACAAAATTAGTGCTATTTCCAAAATCACACAAATCTACACCCACCTTTTCAAATGAGAGTTTTGGAACTTCATGAGGTATCAATTTTTGTTTAACATTTGCCCTCCTACAGATTTCACATGCTTGACAACTCTCTAGGATATCCTCCACTGACTTCTTCAACCCTGGCCAATAAAATATCTGCTGCAGTCTTTTTTTCTCATACCCTAAGTGTGGTTCATGTGCTAAATGTATCATTCCCCTCCTAAGACAACAAGGTGGAATTATTTTGTCACCCCAAAACAACATTTCATTATAATAAGTTATTTCATTTCTAATATTCCAAAAGTATTTAACATTTCCATTCACAATATTACTTTTATTGATAGGCCAACCTTGCAATACATAATGACTCACAAATTTTAGTACCTCATATTTTTTGTCTCCTGAAATTCTTTTATCCTAGCCTCATTCATAGACACATCTGTTCTTAAACTATGCACAACCTATGTAATGGAATCATCATAACTATCCTTTTCATTTATATTATCACAGGCTCTTGATAACAAATCAGCCACCCACATTTTTGTTCCTGGCATGTATACAATATTTGCGTTATGCCTTAATAGGTTTAGTTTTAAGCATTGCAATCTAGGTGTTAATTTATGTACATATTTACTCACAAATTTAACAATAGGCTTATGACATGTTTACTCAGTTATTTCTAATCCATAAATAAACTGATGAAATTTATTTAATGCAAAGCATATTGCCAAAAATTCGTTCTATATTTGCAGGTAGTTTTCTTCAGTCTCAGAAAGTGCCCTGGAAACAAATGCGACCGGCTGATTTTTCTGTATTAAACATGCTCCTAATAATAATTGTGAGGCACAGGCCTGTACTACAATAGGTAAAGTGTTATAAAATATTTTTAGAACAGGACCTCAACCTATTCTCAAACTTTAAATGGGTGAGAACCACGGCTTGCTTGAGGATGAGGCCGGAAACAGATCACGAGTGCCACGTGGACCACTTTTGGTAAGCATAACTGGCGCTGTGGGATGAACCACTCTAAAATGCCGCAACCTGTTTTGGGCCCCACTGCCAATCCACTTTTTTTTTGTTAAGTCCGTCAAAGATTCGGTTAATTCAGATACATTGGGAATAAACTTTGCTAGGTAATTGACCATTCCTCACACACGCAAAATTTTTTTTATTTATGGGATCATTCAATTTTAAGATACATTTTACTTGTTCTGCATCAGGCCTAACTCCATCTGCATCAAAAATTCTTCTGAGATACTTTACTTGTTTTACCTTATACTGTACTTTATTATGGTTACAATTAACATTATGCTGTTAAGCCTTCTCCAATACTGTTTTCAAAACCTGATCATGTTCTTCCTCACTTGCTGCTGCTATTATCATATCAAAAGAATTACCAACTCCTTCAATATCTCCAAATAGTTTAGTGTTGTACCTCCGGAAAACTTCTGGTGCGGATTAGATACCCATAGGTAACCTTTCAAATCTATATTTCCCAAATGGAGTGATGAAACAGCTCACATTTTTACTATCCTTTTCAAGTTCAATTTGGTGAAAACCATCTTTCATATCAATCACAGTAAACAATTGTTTGCCTGTAAAATGTTCCTCAACTGAAGGGAATGGGAAAACTTTCTGTCTTTACACATTTATTAAGATAATATGGATCTAAACATACTCTAAGGGTTTTATCAGTTTTCTCCGCTATTACAATACTATGCACCCAATCGGTACTTTATATACCTTAGCTACTATACCTCTACTTTCTAGCCTCTCTAAAAGTTCCTTTGAGTTGGAATTTTATTGTTTTAGGCATACTTCTGTTAGGATTCACTACTGGAGTCACATTTTCTTTCAGTTCAATTTCATATCTCCGTGGATATGTCCCTATCCCGTCAAAGAATTCTTTATTTGCCTTTAAAATTTCTTCTTTGGTACTGACACTAGCAACTGAATTAATCATTTCATTATGACCTGATTTCATTTCAATACTAACCTTAATTATTAGGCTGTTTCACACATGCATTTAAACCCAATATTGGCATTGCATCAAAATCTACAATTAGGAATCTTATTTTGTACTCTTTACCCTTATCTGTACAGTTAATTATTATACTCCCCACAGCTTTTGTTTTCTCGTTATTATAACTAATAACATTAATATTACATTCTGACACTTTTGTCCTTGACCATCCTAGTTCTTGAAAATTCCTTAATGGTAACACATTACATTCAGCACCTGTATCAAGTTTACATACTAACGTCTGTTTGTTGATAATTACAGTTTCTATTCACTAACATTTCTTGCCATCTTTACCTATAGCTCCTAAGTAAAAATCTTCAACTAAACAATCAGCTTTAACATTATTATCTTTCCTAACTGCTTTTGTTTTGCAACGCACAGAAAAATGGTTCCTACTTTTACATTTATTAAAGATTTTCCCATATGCAAAACATTTAGCCTACCCCAACCATGAACTGTCACACGTTTTACACTTATTTTTTCCACGACTATAAACATTCAAGGAATCGCTTGTATTTTGTTCGCCTATAACTAATGATGCTACTTCTGTATTTGCATACACCGTCATTAATGCAGGAACTTCGGGTTCTCTCTTCAAAATATTTTGATGCGGCTTACTAAACTCGGCCAGCCTACACATTTCAACAGCTTTATCTAACTTAACTTTATTTTTCCGGTAACAACCGCTACTGCTGCACACTTGTATCCAAAATAGCGGTAGTAAAACTATCCTTAATTAACGACTCCTCTTGCTCCCCAAAATCACAATTTTGAGCTATTTATTTTAAACAGCTTAAAAATTGTCAAATGGTTCACCTTCCCTTTGCACTGTCGTAAAAAAACTTATGCATCTCAACTACAACATTAATTTTTTGTTTTGTATAGTAATAAAATGCTTGAAAAATCATTTTAATGTCACCTTCGACTTGTCGATTTTGAACCCATTAAAAATATCCAATGCTTCGTCTCCTATACAGTTCAAAAACATAGCCTCTTTTTTACCTTCCACTGCAGTGTCAGTCTCCGAAGCGACCAGAAAGATCTGGAATTTTTGTTCAAAACTTTTAAAATTGTTCAATGCATGTTCGTCCATTTGGTGGTTTCCAGTTATCCATCGTGGACTGCTATATTTCCTCTTCAAACTACTGCTCAGACATCTAACACCATGTTTCGTGTTCTAAAAAACATTTATTCAACACCATATATCTGTACATCACAGTGGCCACATAAATTCTGCCTGTCCTTTCCTTTGATCCACTCCTCTACTTCAACGGCCTCTATAAAGTCTCATAGCCATGAACTTATACCATGTTACAATAGCAAAATCCCACTTGACATGTACTTAGCATAACGCCCGTCCGTGACAGAAACGAGCGGCCCTGGACATGGGAGAGATGGCGCTGGACTGACGTTGGAGAATGCCTGGGGAAACTGGTTTAAGTAATAGTAATTTATTATTGATTCCTAGACAGTGAAGTAGTCATGCGCGCAAACATCAACACCGTGTTTTACGTTAAAGAATCCGGTCGCCGCAAACCTTCCAGGGCCGCTCGTTTTTTGTCATATACAGTACTGGTACTCAAAGTATCAGGGCAGGTTAGTTCCAAACGTTACCTTTGTGTACTTCTCAATCTACCATTAAAAAACTATGGAAGGGGATAGGTAAGAAACTGCTGGTAGCCAGTTAATGTAATTTCTTACAACCAGATGTGCAGACTACTGAAAAACGTATACAGTGCTTGCTCACTGATTTGTGTTATAAAGTTGTGAAATATTTACATATTGTGTTCTTATTTTAAATTCCTAATTTGTTCAAAATATCCATTGACCCGTACAGCCTTCAGAAATGTTGTACTAGATGTTCTTAAGGCGTGGCAACGAACGGCAGCAGACAGAAATGGTGGCCGTTCCAAACGTTTACAAAGCATGGATTCTGTGGCGACTGTAAATATCACGTAGCCAACACGAAGTTCAAGAGTAATTTGCTTTATGTGAAAATATATGTCTATAAGTACTTCAATTCTGTTTACATTTTCATTGATAAAATTAAGGAAAGTCTAACTCTTGATTTTTTAATGACAGTTCTTGATCTTCCCACGTTCCTGTAACAGGCAAATATTCATCTACTTTGTTTTCTTTCATCAGAAGTATAGTGTTTGCAGTTATATACAACGTTCTTTATTAGGAAAAGGGTCCTGACCACATTGAACTTTGGTAGACTGTAGTGAAGAAAGGAACTTGTGACTTAAAACTTTATCTGATAATATGTAGTCTCTCTCCTCATATCCAGCTCATTAATTTGGCGAAAAATACCTAGTTGTGTTAGCAGAATCAATCTAGTTTTTATTAGAGTGTGTCCGAGAATGAACAAGCAAAAATAATTTTTCACACTTAAGTAAATGTTTCAAGGTGTGGTGTGCCATAAAATTTGCTCAGTGTTACAGAGTAAACAATGTAACGTTGTTATAAAGTTTTTCTCGGTTTGCATATTGTATTAAGTAATGAGTTACTATCTACGTGCTGAACTGCAAAATGCATTCCTAATACTTTTATATATTTCAATAACACACCGTTTCTATGATCTAAAAACTACATTGCCCTCATTACAAACATTTTGTTGGAGCCTATCAGAATAGCTTCAATATTGGATTCTTCTGACAATAAGAAAATATAAATGCATATTATTTTTAAGTTGTGTTTTACAAATGAAATTGTAGGTTTATTCTTGGGGACAAAACTTACAGAAGCAATAGGTTAGAGTTCAGAGTCGTGTGCAAACACATGCAGTTATTGGGCTCGCTGTAGCATTACTACTCTTGAGAGTTGTGGAGGTATTAAACTTGATTTTTATTCTGTACATCTGCATTGGTGTTGTAAAGTAAAAGATAGCTGTCTTTATAATCTTCTGTTAGGCAAAATCCCCATTTTCTATTATCATGTGACTGGAAATTATTGTTGCAAAATCCAAGTAGAGTATATTCTGTACAGGGTTTTGGTATACTACTTAATTATGCGAATTATTTATTGGAGTCGTCTCGGAATTTCGAAAATGTACAACAATCACAAATTAATGTGAAAAATTTTACTATGCACCATGAAATGCTGAATATTATTATTTTTGCGATAGAAATACATTTTAAATTAATGATCTAATTTCTCCAAAATAACAGTTCTTCTGTGAATATAAACTACAGTATAACTTCAACTAGAGGCTACATTTATTTGTATCTTAAAATATGTATGTGAAATCTTGAAACATTCTTCACATTTGTTTAGTTCTCTCGTCGGCATCGTTTACACTTCTTGGTCTCGCTAAAATTGCTACGTAAACAAAGTTAAACTGGTCAGTATAAATCATTCATCGATGGTTCGTTTTTTCCGTATTGATAAAATAAAGGCCAGTTCACCAAAGGATTAAACAATCCTACGTGAAGAAATCTGCACATCATTGTAGAACAGTTCATTGTTGCAGCAATCAATACCTCCGTTAGACACTTCGCGCGATGCTCTTTTTTGTCAGTAAAGTTAGTTTATTTATTCTTACTTTATGCCTGTTCTACAGTCGTAGTTTGGCAGCATTGATTACATATTCTGTATAGACATATTAATGATACACGTGGTTGTTTCTTGTCATATTTATGTAATCGTCTAGTTTTGAGACTAGTTTGAACACATCTTCATTAAAAAAAATATGTAAATTATGTTTTGTTAAATTTGATTAATTCTGGAGTTTCGATATAAGGCCTACAACACTTGACAATCAGACTCTGCAAACTGTTTTAGGAGTTCATTGTAATTTGTTTGGCAACTCTACTGAACTTTTAGTCTTATATTCTGATCTGTGAATTGTGTTTCCTAGTTTACAGAAAAAAAATGTTTTCAAAATGCTAAAATTTGTTAACTTATTTATTAAAGTGTAAATTTTCCGCCTCTAACCTTTTAATGATAGTTAGCAATCTAAGGGCTGAACATACATGTGTAAATTAATGAAAACTGTCATTCATTTCAATCATTAAGATTATAAAGGACCATGCTGTAGTCCATACATTAATTGTAACTTCCCATTTTTGCAACTATTTTCAGGTGCCATAACACAGGGTAAATAGGGGCGCTGGGGCGAATAGGGACAACATTTGAAACGGATTCCTAGCTTAAGCCCGCCGCACACGGTACAATTTTTCTTACAAGTTTGTGTACTGGATTCCTTACAAGTTTCTTAACTGGCTACGTTACAAGCCGATTTCCTTAGCACACTACAAGTTTTCGCTGCACACGATACTGGGTACTTTACTAGGAACCTTACAAGTTTTTGCTGCACTTGGTGTTGAATTTCAGAATAATGAGTTTGTCAAAGTGACGAAAAGTTGCTGCCGTGACACTCCTTATTGCTTTAGATGCTGAAAGAAATAAAGTAAAGAAAAAAAGGGCTTTATGGGCAAGGAAATGGTTGTTGCGACGAGATCATAATCAAGACACACTTGCCATGCTTTTTTAAGAATTCGGGTAAGTACAATTTTTTTGTTTAATAAAGTTTAGAACAGATAGTTGGATTTGTGTGTCCTTTGTTGCAGTCCTGAAGATCCAACTTCTTTCACGAATTACACTCGGATGGGCGAAGCAGTTTTGGATGAAATTCTGGCACTCATTGAACCCAAAATTACAAAACAAAACACAGTTATGAGGAAAGCAATTCCTGCAAGATATAGGCTTGCAGCGACGCTGAGATTTCTCGCAACTGGTTTCACATTTCAGGATTTGTCGTATTCCACCCGAATTGCTCCAAATACACTTTCAAAAATTGTGATTGAAACTCTTGAAGCTATTGTGACAGTACTTGATGAAATGAAAGTGATAGTTTGTCCTAGTACGCCACAAGAATGGGAAACTGTTGCTACAGGATTCCATGTACTATGGCAATTTCCATTATGTATTGGTGCTTTGGATGGTAAACCTATCAATTTCAGACCACCAAGATGTGAAGGGTCAATGTACCGAAATTATAAAGGGCAAGATAGTATCGTTTTACTGGCTCTTGTAAATGCAAATTACCAATTTTTGTACACTGACATTGGTAAAAATGGGCGTTTGCATGATGCCTCGGTGTTCCGGGAGAGCTCTATTTCACAAAATTTGATGTCTAGTGGTTTGAATTTGCCAATGCCACATCCTTTGCCTGGAGGAGATGTCACTTTGCCTTATGTAATCACAGCAGACGATGCTTTCCCTTTGAAAGAAAACATCAAGAAACCTTACCCAGGTCACTCTTTAGATGATAAGAAAAAATATTTAACTACAGATTGAGTAGAGCTCGCAGAATTGTAGAGGATGCTTTTGGTATACTTGCAAACAGGTTTAGGATACTACTGCAAACAATTTCATTGTCTGTTGACAAGGTAGAGTTTATTGTTTATGCTTGTTGTTTACTTCACAACTACCTAATGAAGCTGAAAGCACCATGGTTTGTTCCGACAGACAAGCTAGATGAGACACTAGAGTCAAACTTGCAATCTGTTCCAACACAACGTGCAAACAGATCTACAAATCGCGCAGCAGACATACGAGATAAGTTTGCAGAGTACTTTTACTCTGTTGGTGCAGTTCCTTGGCAAAACAGGCGTGTGGAACAAGATTATTATTTAAAAAAAACATGAGACAATTGAGGTTATGGCAAAGAGAGTGATAGTAAAATGTAATTAATCACAATTGTAAATATTTGTTGAATGAGGGGCTATATGTTTTCCTGGTGTTTACATTAGCTGTAATTGTAGTTTATGTACATGTGTAAACATGCTCACAATATTCTTAAAGTAGTTTTGAATTTTTTTGACCTGGTACAATGTTGATTATGTATAAGTGTAACTTTGGGTTATTAAATTTATTACAAATTTTTCAAGTTGTCAGTTTAATACATAGATATACATAAACTATTTTACAAGTACAGCCTAGGCCTATACGAAAAAAAAAAGTGACAAATTAATTTAATGCACATTATTGCAGATCTTGTGACCTGTTACCTAGTTGTTAATACAGTTTGAACAAGTGAGTTCACGACTTCTAACTTTAACTGCTCTGAACTGAACTCCTTAAGAAGAGAACCTATAAACATCATGCATGAATCAACTGGACACATAGGTTTTGATTCGACATTTTGCGGTTCTGGGGTAGATAATACTTTTGCGATGGTCGCAACAGCCCTCACATACTGATTATCACTTAGGGTTTTTTTCCGTTTATTGCTGGCATTAGGCCCACTAGATGAGGGGCCTAGGTCGGCCAAGGTTGAACATACACGTTTCCCCGATAATGATGAGCCAGATGAACTACCACAAGTAGCGACTTCTGGTGGTGAGCACACGGGCGATGATATCACCACCTCATTGTCAAATCCCATGGGGAAAAAAAATGCATCACTTTCTTGGACACATTCATCATCGATGAAGGTTTCTTCAACCAATGAAGCAGAATGCTGCCCCACATTTTTTGTGCATCCTACTTGCGACGATTTACTTTTTCTTGGAACAACATGTTCCTCCGGGAACACTAACAGGCCGTAGTACCACAGACTTGGTGTGTATACCTGCAACACAATAGTGAACGAGACAATGATAAATAATTTGAATAAATTTACAGCTATCAAACTGCACACTGACGAAACCACCAAACAAACCACATTCCCCATATAAAAAAAAAATACGTTTTTATACCAAAATGTATTTTTACTTACATAATCTGTTCCAGCACCACTTTTCAGAGAAGCTCTCCGTTTAGCGTTCTCCACATTAAATTGCGTTCGGAGGTTATACAGCTTGCTCTGGCACTCTTTAACCGTTGTATCAGGCCGAACATGCATAACTGCACTACAAATTCTATCAAATGCTTCATTGTGGATATTTTTATTGTGATAGTTCACACTTTTCACAACATACAACGAAGGCTCTTCTCGATAAGCGTTTATTAACACAGTTAACTGGTCTTTCGTCCACTTTTTCCCTTCCATGTTTGTTTTTCAATACTCGCGCGCGCCACAAATTCAATGTTTATGTTTTGGTGAAATCTCATTGGCTGCTGCTTAAATATTTTAGTGCAGCACGTAACAAAAATCGGACGTCGGCAATTAGGTAAAACCAGTAGCTGAGCTCGCAGGGCAGCTAGTAGCGGGCCAGAATTTGAGTAGAGAAGCAAGTAGCCGAGCAAGTACGACTCCCAGTATACAATATTGTAAGAAAAATTGTACCGTGTGCGGCGGGCTTTAGACCTTAATCTTAAATTAAATTATATTTCAATACAATTACTCATTGTAAAAAAAAACTGGCGACCTTAAGGAAAAACTCCGGTTTTAAAACTGCGTAATGGTACTTTTGATTTAAAATTTTGTCCCTATTCATCCCAGCATCCCTATTCACCCCATGTGACGGTATTCGGTTTCATTATAATCACAAAAATTTGAGAAATGAGTCGTGATCTTAAATTATTTAGTGATTGTGCACATATGGTTTGTAAATGCAAAGTGGCTCATGCTTTTCGAGCTGGCAATACATCCAGTCATAAATACTGTGTGTAACAAAGTAGCATTTCGTAATGTTTGAGGTGATCAGCATGTTGTATTGGTGACTGGAATTCTACTGTAAGAGTTGCAAGTTGTACGTTACGGACACGAAGAACAAGTAGGTAAAACATAGGCTTCCGCCCTACATTGACAGTTTATTCAAAGGGGCGAACCTTAGTTGTGTGGATCACTTGAATGTTGTCACATAAGTATATTAAGATATGGTTTACCAGAGGATATGGTGCTTGTGAACAGCGTAGTACAGCACCCAAGGGCAGTTAGTTCACAGGTAAACAAGAAGGTATGTAGGTACACATTATATCGAGTGGTGGTGAAAATGTGGGTATTGTCAGTGACTGGCATGTACTGCCGCACACAATCTAGCAGTTATTTAGAGACGGTGAACATGTGGGTAATTGCTGGTGGTGGAGATATATGTGGGTGGGTGAATGACACATTACCATACATATACATGTAGATGGTAAATTCAATTGTGGCGTATATGTGGATAACTGCTATGTTGCCACACAAAATATGACAGTTAATTCAGATGTGGTGAACACATGGGTATCATGTAGGTGACTGCTGTTTTACCAAAAACAATCTGGCAGTTTATTCTGAGGTGGTGAGCATGTGGGTATCACGTGGGCAACTGGCGTTTTACCACATAACCTGACCATTTATTCAGAGGTGGTTAGCATGTGTTTAACATACGTTACAGTAGTCATATCCGAAGTTAAGCATTAACGACATGCTTAAAACTGAATAGTAGTTTGAACTGCGGTATCTAAAGCTGTTAAAAAGGGAACCTTTAAAAATATATTAATGTAAATTCTTGCTCCTGCATGCAAAACTTTAAATTGAATTATAATTACTGTTTATCTTAATGTAAGTTCTTAAACAATTCGACTAATGTGAAAATTCATTTTACATAAAATTTAAAAAAAATCATACTGTAGGATTACATAAAGACAGACTAAATGCCAAATAGAGAACTTTCATTTGATTTACATTAGAGAAAACTAAACACCAAAAAATAATTACAATTTTATTTACTTTTAAGAACAAATGTGAAGAAACAGTTAATGTTCAACTAACTGCCATGAAAATATAATGCACTGTAACCCTTAGAGGTGCATTCTACCGCAATTTTCATCATCATTATTTTATTTTTTATTTGTGCCATACATTTTTTCTATTTTAGACACAAAATGTGACTAAATTTGGCTGTTATGACATTTTTTATCGCTTATAGTTTTCGCATAATGGCTGGTTAAAGTCATATTTTGCATGTTTCCGTTTTAACAACCACACTAAAACCAACTGATATACCAAACTCTAAAAAAAATCACAATGGATAAGACAATGCAGGCTACAATGACATACTCAAAAAATTAAAGAATAAAAATTATTTGTAATTTTAAAAAAAATATTGAATTTTTTAAATTTTTAGTTTTAGCATTTTTTTTTAATTCAGATAACTTTTGTTATTTAATTTTATGAGCATATCATTGTAGTCTGCAATGTCTTTATCCACTGTGATTTTTTTGAGTTTGGTATATCAGTTGGTTTTAGTATGGTCGTCAAAACGGAAACATGCGAAATATGACTTTAACAAGCCATTACCTGAAAACTATAAGAGATAAAAAAAAATTTCATTAGAGCCAAATTTAGTCACATTTTGTGTCTAAAATAGGGGAAAAAATATATGGCACATATAAAAAATTTTAAAATAGTGATGAAAATTGCAGTAGACCGCGCCCATAATTTGACAGTGTATCATGGATGATACATTACGGTTTCATAAATTGGTACGAACGGCTGATTTCTGCAAAAGTTATGTTCTACGTTTTAACCTCTACGGTATGGTGTTCTTTGCTGTGTGTACTGAATTTGTTGCTCTATGTTGGCCCAATGAGGATATACTACCATAGGATGAGAATATGGCAGCAAGTGGAAGTATGTGCGGCACATTGTGAGTTTGTAATTTTTTTTCGTGTAATTATTTATATTTTGAATGTAAATATTCTTAATAATTTAAAAGTATGCCTTTACAGTTGATATTATGGTAATGGATTACCAACTGACGATGTTTCGCACAATTTCATACTAAAAGCAAAAGTATCACAGGTGACACATCACAAAACCATGGATTTTAAATTGTTTGTGTTATATGTATCATATACGAAACATTGCCAAAGTATACACAGTTATGTTTATTCCCCTTCTGTATCAGAGAGAACACAGTGGCTAATATGTAATGTAATATCCGACAATTTATTAAACTCGAATAAAATTTTTTCACAAACGTCGATGCATATTTTAATAATGTGCAGCTCTTTAAGAAAGAAAAAACATATTATGCTAGCTTTTCTACTTTTCAAAACATGTTGACGTAAACATTTATAACAGTTTAGAGATTTTCTAAACTTTGAGTTTTCATTGTTGTAATATTTAAAATTTTACATTTGTAATATAGTTAAATTTATTTAGTTTTTTTATTTGGCAGGGCCAAAACATCTATTGTTCATCTAGAGTGCATTCCATTATGGCATTGCTTCCTACAAGTGGTAATGTCTCATATATTGCTTCGATTCCGATGAAGACCCAGAAAGTGTAATTTTGAAATCATCAAGAAACGATGATGATGTGGATTCTGTACGTTCTGAAGCTCCATCCTTGTCAGTATCTTAAGAAAATTTACTTTTCGAACAAGATTCACTTAGACACAATCCTTAGAAGATTGCATTACACAAATAAACTGTCCAGAAACATACCAACTTTTGATCATTTACTGCAAGCTGATGAAACTCATCATACAACAAAACTTCAGACTTCCTCCTCTTCTACAGTGCCTATAATTGATTCAATTTCAGTGCTAGAAGTTGATCAGTCAAAAAATATCTCATTTTCCCCAAACATACACACTGCAGCTCTTACATCACAATATGTGTTGCTACCACAAAATGGAGGAGCTCCTTCTTGCAGTAAAAATTAGAGTTCAGATGCAGCTAAGCTAGATACAGTAGTAGAAAATTTATTGGAGACAGTCATTGTGAATCATTGTAAAAAAACTATTCTATCACTACTATTGCCAATGATTTGCCTCTCGTAACTAGTCAAACAACACATATTTCTACCCAGAGGAACAAATCTGCATGCACAGAAACCTCCATTACAAACTCAGGTCCCCTTGAAACTGCAGTTGAACAAGCCATTCCAAGTTCAAATGTTACATCTCCGACTTTAGAGATGTCAGATGTAGAATTGACATCACCAACAATACAGAAACTAACAGAATTCCAAAAAAAAAAAATCATCAGTCTGGCACCAATACAAAGCATAAGCCTGATGAAACACAAACTCAGTCAGATTCTGTTTGGCCACCAACACACACAGTATCAATCTCTGTGAACACTGAATCATCCTCAACAGAAAAAGTTACACATGCACATAAAAAAACAACAAACTTTCCTATTACTCGTTCCAAAAGAAAGTTGGACACACAGAGTCTATCTCCAGACCTAATAACTGGAAAAGTTGCAGTAGCCAATCCAACCAAAAAAGTTAAAACTATTCCCAGCCCAAGAAATAGGAACATGAAATGGAAAAACATCCCATTTTGTTTGTAAGATAAGTTTGAACAAGCAGACAGATATTCCCACGCCTAGTAAAATAAATCACATATAGAGTATTTCAAGTAGTTTTTTTTTCAGAGGAAATGTAGGATATTATGGTTAAACAGACAAATTTGTATTCAACATAAGTTACACAAAATAAAGGGGGAAATGCTTTGACTGTAACAAAAGAAGGTATAACAGACTTTATTGCCATTGAAATTTTTATGGGAGTTGTAGATAGATTATTGCTCAAATAATTTAAGGTATGACTAGATATCAAGTATCATGTTACTCAAAAAATATCAACAAATCCGGCGCTTTGTTCACTTTGTAAACAACGAAGATGATACAAAGGATGATAGGTATTTTAAAACCAGACCTACACTTGACATAGTCATATAACGATGTTTGCAAGTGGATCATGAATCTTCATTTTCTATTGATGAGATGATGATTCCATACAAAGGAAGAAAGGCAGGTAGTAGAAGGTAGTATCTTCCAAGTATGCCAAAAAATAGGGATTCAAGAAGTTTGTTCGAGCTGGCATCTCTGGTATACTTAATGATTTTCTTCTGTACGGTGGTGATTATACGTTGCGTGACTGCTTGTTCAGTGAAGAAGAAGAACAATTTGGTCTTGGTCCAAAAATTGTCATTGCTTTGCGCAAAACTATTCCTGACCATGCAACATCAGTTATTTATTTTTACAACTTTTTTACCACTATTCCTTTAGTTCACTACTTGAGGAATGAGTTTGGTATCTTCAGTTTAGGTACTATAAGGTCAAACAGGATTCCTCTTTGTGAAACACTGGCTGATGAAAAAGCACTGGAGAAGAAAAATTTAGGTAACTTTAAAATAATGTGTCAGATGAACATAAAATTTCTGTGGTCAGGTGTGTAGAAAACAAAACTGTGACTATTATTTGCTCCTACGCTGACGCATATCCAATACTAAGTGTGAAGAGGTATTGCAAAGATACCAAACAAAAAATTTATATTGCATGCCCATTTGTTGTGAAGGAATATAACACACATTTGGGAGGTGTAGATTTGGCGGACATGCTAATAGCATTATGTAGGACACCCTTGAAAACTCGGATATGGTATCTTGAGATTTTTGCACGTTACTAGTCATATGTATAAACAATTCATGGCTCCTAATGAGAAGAGACCTCCAGCTAAGAAACTCAAAACATAACATGTCACTGAAAGCCTTTCGAATACAACTATTTGAGAGCCTAACGCTGAAGGAACGAGTTCGTGGTAGACCTAGTAAAATTACTAGCATCGTACCTGTCGACTGGACCAAAACACTAAAGAAGCGTCGACCCATCTGATGATGTTAGACTTGATATGGTTGGACATTTTCCAGTGTTTACATTGCGTGGACGATGCAAACTGTGTGTCAAAGGCCAAACATCTATGGAATGTAGTAAGTGCAAGCTAAGGCTATTTTTAAAGGAAAATAACAATTGCATTTTAGATTTCCATACACAAAACAAACTAGTGAGAACCAACTGAGACTGTAAAGAACAGTAATGTGTACAAAAAATTACAATTTATGTTGCATAATGTATAGTTTTCTCGTGTATTGTATTGTGAATTTAAATTCAGAAGTTTTAAAAATGTTGTTGCTACCTGTGAATTCCACCACTTTATATGATAATCAACATATATTTTGTAAATATGACAACCATTGTAGTTACTGAATTTTTTTATAACTAAAAGATTATTTTTTCATGTATACTCGTCTGTTTTTGTGTTAAAACATTATTTAAACCCATTGTAAACATACAGCATTACAGTTTGAGTTTAATTGTTAAGGTTATGAAACTAAAATTGCTAATTATGACTTTGAAGTTACTAAATTCACTTCACATGTTAATTTTCACAATAGAAAATTACAGTCAAATTAATTGTAATATTAGCAGTGTATCATGTGTGATACAAAACAAAATGTGTGTAATACTATGGATTTTTGGCAGTGTATCAGATGTGAAACATAATTTTTTGGTACTTTTGTTATAAAAAAATTTCCAACATTTTCACATAAAAAGTATACATTAAAACTTTTTTTATAATTTTTTCTTGCATAATTTTTTTAATGCTAAATTACGGGCTAATAAAAGTGCCGAAAAAAAAAAGTTAACAAAGATTTGTATATGGCCATTCCAGCATTTTTATTTTAAAAATCCTTAAACACATACATGTTTGTATGAACTAACAATATACCTTTCCGCTTCCTATTTAACATATTTTGCAGGTGGATTGGTTTATTTTCTTGAGCTCAGAAAAAGAAGTGAAAACGTGTCATCTCAAAGAAACAAGAAAACTTCTCAACACTCAGAATGCAATGATAAAAGGGATGGGTGGATTTTTAATTGCAGTAAGTAAAGCGATTCAGTGTAAAAGTGAGATAATTTTTGACCGTTTTAGGTCGGGGCGCATTTCCGTGACATTTAAGTCTACTTAAAAACTTTCCAAAATACTTTTAATGAGCATGTTTCTGAGAAAATCTATAATAGGATTGTATATCATTTAGGAAACTACGGAAACAGGAGCTTAGCGAAAAAGTTCGACAACAAAGTACACATAATATTACTGCAGCGGTATGAATGAGTTTCAGCAATTTGCTTCTTCCATCTTCTACGTCCCACTACAATATCGCGGAAAATAACTACCTCGTTTGTCTTTTAACTGCTAAAATACGTCGTCAAAGGAAAGTTATAATACACTGACAAAAATGATTGCCTAGTCAAAACTTCTCAAATATGTATAAACACAAAGAGAAAGAAAGATTTAAATTAATTCATATTGTACAAACAATTCCCAATAATTGTTCTGATAAAATCAACAAAAGTTTTCAGGAACTACGAGCAACATATAATCAAATTTGTGTGTCAGCTCAGTATTTGTAAAGGGCGACAAGCGTCTCTTGAGTAATATATCGCGGGAAAAATTAACTGTTTGCGAGGTTAACTAATGTGTTTCTTCCTTTTTTCGTACATTGATATTGTTTGTGAGAATGTGACTGCCCCATTTCACTGGGCCTACTGCTCTATTATAGAATGTTTATTATTCGTCTAGGTCTATAAACAGTTTAGACATATTCGAGATAAACATTACCTACTCATAAAAGTATACACCCACCGCAGTGTTCCTATACGGAGCTGGCTCAAAACTTTCCGTGATTTCTCAACCTCTCTAGTGATAAGTTTATACAGTGTGAAGAAAGTTTACAACAGAAATTGTGCTGCATCAAAACAGAAACAATGATACAAAATATTTTGTTTGGTTGAATAGTAACGTAAGAGGCGTTTTCTGAGATGTTAAAGGCCCTGATAGAATGATTTGGTGGATTGTTAATACGTGCTTAGGAATCCCGTATTGTGGCTCCTACATTGGGGAGGGGCCTTACGCCGATGTTATAACAAATTGCCCACAGGAAACCACGCGGAGGCCCACATATAACGAACTCACTAAATATATCATCTTGCCACTGTCAAACATTTGAAAATTTATCTCAACACAAATTACCAGCCATTCACTTACAATGAAATATTACGCACAACAAAAGGCGAAAATTTTCTTATATTTTGGGAAATAAATTATTTTTGCAATATTTCAATTAACTCTTTGAAGCATGGTGGTAAGTAAACCATACCACATTTTAAAGAATTTCTGGGGACCAAGCACGACGGTATATCCTTGCTACCACATACATATACCGTTCACGCAGTTCTCCACGCCACCCAGAGATAGTGCCAGCCGCCCCATGGCGCCTCTAAGACTTCCAAGAAACGTTTCGCACCAGGATGTGTTTATTGCTCTTTGCAGAAACATTGTTTACTTCTATAAATTTTGGTGTTTACCACGTTTTCTGTGTGTCTACAATCATATATATATTCTCAGAAGGCAACAACTAAAGGTAACTAATTTTGAACAACATTTTCCTGTAATATTTTCAAATAATTTACTTGACACAAAGTACGTGGCATGTATTTTATACCACTATGCATCAATGAGCTGGTCCAGAAAACCATAACCAAATATTCATTACTGTCTTGTAATTATCGAGCATTTCTATGGAGGTTTGTTTGAAACTCACTCTCTGTTTATTTCTCGTTCTTTTCAGATGAAATACACAGGAACTCGGGTGCTTGCCTCATAAATTAAAAATACCTATCCACAAGTTTAGTATATTATAAATACGTCTGTCTTATGGCATTTATTTTCTGCTTTCGTCTTGGTAGACAAATTACGTGGTTTATAATTTAGTGTGACAAAATTCATATTCTGGAATTGTATAAGTCATTTTGAAGGATCAATGGAATAATAAAAACAATAATAAAAATATTAGAAAAGACAAAAATTTTCATAACTAAAATTTATTTTACAAATACATACATATTTTATGTGTGATAAGCATACATTTTCGTAGTAGCTATTGATGCTAGACAGTAAATATTCAGTAATAATATTGTATTACGTAAATTATCTTAAAGCAGAATCCTGTTATTATGGCCCTTCTTATAGAATTTTCTGGGTGGTGAGGTAACTTGTAATTGGTCTGTACAGATGTTTTATAGCAGTAAGTTACCATCTTGTGTGGTTTTTACCTTTTACAGAGTAGACAATGTGTCCCTTCTAAAATGTCATAAAAGGGTTCTAATTTATTGTATTTTGCAGACTTAGTGTTTCATTGGTTGTAAGAAGAAAATATCAGAAAAAAATAAAAGTTTGTACATTTTTCTTATATATATATATATATATATATATATATATATATATATATATATATATATATATATATATATATATATATATATATATATACACACACACACACATACATATAGATGCTACAGAGGAGACTTGGGAGAGGCGATGAGGAGACATCCGACATTTTCGTTTCGGTACCATCTGATGAAGAAAAAGTTGTAGATGACAGTGATGATGGCCCTGATTTTACTCCTATTATTCAGCCAAATCCTGAATCTATGGAAACAAGTTCATCAGATGAAGATGATGATGCAACTAATTCTTCCATCACAGGTTAATATAGCAGAAGAATCATCTTCTACAGTTATAGCCGAACCTCTTCAAGAACCAAAATGGAGCCAGAAACATGCAGTACAAAACATTTCGGAATTTACTGAATATTCAGGACCATCAAACTGCATCTTGGAAATTGAATATCCTACCCCTATCGACATATTCACACAATTATTTCCAGATTAACTTGTCGAACACACTGTTTTTCTGATCTTTGAAAGAACTGTGCAATGGGAGTGCATGACTGGATTTGTTTGTATGGACATACTCCATTGCGAAATAAATGACAGTCATTTATTTCGCAATGGAGTATGTCCATACAAACAAATCCAGACACTGTTTTTCACACTAATCTATACGCTACACAATCTGGTAACAAGTTTACACCCACAACACCAGTTGATATATGCACATTCCTCGGAATAAACTTGTTGATGGGTTTGAAGAAGCAGTCTAGCTACAGAGACTATTGGTCTAGTTCGCCTGAACTCCATGACCATTATATTTCATCTCTGATGACAGTAAATAGGTTTGGTTGGCTACTTATGTATGTGCATTTCAATGACAATTCACTACAGCCAAAGAGGGGCAGCCAGGACTATGACAAGTTGTACAAGTTGCGCCCACTGATCAAAATACTTTCTGAAACTTTTCTGAAATGTTATTGTCCTAGCAAGTTTCAAGCCATTGATGAGTCGATGATAAAATTCAAGGGTCGTAGCACTTTGAATCAATATATGAGTGACAAGCCCATAAAACGAGAATACAAATCTTGGATGCTATGTGACAACAGCTCTTACAGCCTAAAGTTTGATATTTACGTCGGAAAAGTAGGACAAACTGTACAGAAGGACCTTGGGGCAAGTGTAGTTATATAACTGTGTGAAGGGCTAGAGGGAAAAAATCACTGTTTGTACTTCGACAACTACTTCAACAGCTACAAGCTGATGGTAGAACTAGGAAACAAACAAATACAATCATGCTTGTGGAACTGTGCAAGCAAACAGAAAGCATTTACCAACATTGAAATATGACAAGGAATTGAAAAGAGGGGAATTTGATTGGCGGTAAGTGACCACGGAATTTCATTCATGAAATGGAAGGATAAGAGGACAGTGTACCTGCTTTCAGACCACCACAAACGTACTGATGTTGTGTCTGTGTCAAGACGAGAAAAGGATGGCAGTGTCACAGAAGTGCATTGTCCCAAATCTCTTCAAGACTACAACCTACATATGAACAACGTTGATACATTTGATCAGTTGAAGAAGTTGTATGCAATCGACAGACGAAGCAAAAAGTGGTGGCAAAGGATTTTTTCCATCTTCTCGATGTCTGTGTTGTGAACAGTTTCATCGTCTGGAAATAACTGCAGGATCGTGATAAAATGAGTGCTAAAACATTCCGAAGAAACGTGTTGACCAGTTCGGTAGCAGGAACACTAACTAAACAGTCAGTAGTGTGTTCACCAAGAGCCCAAATTCAAGTCAGCAAAAACAAACCACGTGTTAGTGCAAATATACGTTTGCAAGATTCAGCACATCAGCCTGAACGATCCACAGCCAGATGCTGTGCTAAGTGCAGCAACAATGACAAACAAGTTCGTACAATGTGGATGTGTTCTGTGTGTAAGGTTCCATTGTGTCTCAGTAAAAACAAAAAATTTTTCCAGGAGTTTCATGCATCAGGTAAAATATAAAAAATGGAAATTTATTATAGTTGTAATAATAATGTTTGGTTTTAAATTGATATTA
Source organism: Medauroidea extradentata (assembly GCA_003012365.1). Taxonomy (NCBI): domain Eukaryota; kingdom Metazoa; phylum Arthropoda; class Insecta; order Phasmatodea; family Phasmatidae; genus Medauroidea; species Medauroidea extradentata. The sequence continues at coordinate 20,993 of PNEQ01031279.1, forward strand.
AAATTGACTGTTACTTGCATAGTGGTGCATTATTCATACCTTGTGATAACAATCATTTTAATAACTAATTATGTTTTTTTTGCATTATTTTATCTAAGAACGTTTCAATGATAAATAAATATTTCGTTATATTTGTAAATTGCATATTTGTGCTTCAAAGAGTTAATTGAAATCCCAACAAAAAGTATAAAGCTATAATGGCTGCACTGTCCAGCAACTCACTGTGTTAATAAATTAGTAACACATTCCAAAGACTAAAATTTGAAACTATGCCTTCTTCTGTCTTAAATATAAGTTTCCAAGCTGGAGTTCATTCGTCCATTTATATCCGACAGGCCACAGCACTACCATGACAAATATACACATTTTACAAACATAATAAAATTTTAATTTGAAGTATTATGAAGACAAGATCACCGACCGCCTCAAGGATCCAGTTTACTCAAAAAAACAGTCGAAAACCCCTCAAGCAAATTTAAACAACCACTAAGAAACGGATTGCCGAATCCAACATGCCAGGCGAAACCAAGAAACGATTGATTGTCAAAGATGCCAGGACACCAGCTTTCTAGCTTTCTATGGTCTGCCCAAGATACACAAGAAAGAAATACCTCTTCGACCTATAGTCAGTGCTATAGGAGCCCCTACTAAGCTCTGGCGAAATACCTCAACAAACTGACTCAACCAGCTATTCCAAATTTAGCCTCACAGATTCGGAACTCTTCATATTTCATTGAAATACTACAACAACTTTCTCTCCAACCGATGGACATCCTAGTCAGTTTTGATGTGGTTTCTCTCTTCACCAAGGTACGTGTGAAAGAAGCTCTCCAAATCCTCCAAGGACCATGGTCGTAGAAGAACAGGTCTAGACACTCGCTTATCTAACCATGTATTTTGCTTAACTCCCTTGTTGTTTGGCTGTAGTTCGTCAAGTTACCAAGAATGGTGTACTTTTTGGCGCTGTATTCCGGGTGGTCCGACTCAAACTCCGCCCACTTTTTTTCATTGTAAAATTTATCAAGTAAATAAACATTTCTTGAGCGTTTTCTTAAATTTGTGAGCGAAGGAAGTATTTCATAAATTGATAAAAAAAAAGTACGTTTTGATAAATTGTTTATCTTAGCGGAAAGGAAGTGGGCGGAGTTTAGTCGGACCGCCGTAACATCAGCGCCAATAAAACACAATATTCACAGTAACTTGGTGAACTGCAGCCAAACAACAAGGGGGTCAATTTTCCAGGCGAGTGTCCAGACCTGTTTTTTTACGGCCGTGTCCTAGGACACCTTGGAGACGACGACCATAGCTGAGACATAATGAAAATGACTGAACACTGTGTCTCGTCGACTTTCTTCTCATCCAGGGGACAAACATATGTGCAAAGAGAAGGTGCTGCCATGAGTTCTCCACTTTCCCCTCTCCTGGCCTACATCTTCATGGACAACTTCGAGAGAAAAACTATTGATATTAGCAAATACAAACCGAATTGCTGGTACAGATATGTCAACCACACCTTTGTCATATGGAGCCGTGGAAGAGAGAAACTACCAGATTTCCTAGAACACCTAAATCATATCCACCCGAACATTCAATTTACTATGGAAATAGAAAAGGATGGAAAAGGCTGCCATTCCTGGATGTCCTAGTCACAAGGAACGAAACCAACCACCTGGGCCACGAGGTCTATCGAAAGATACAGAAATCGATCAACAAGACTGGAAACACTCTGGCTTCAGTAAAAGATTAGACTCCAGCAGAACAACTCGCAGGTATATACAGAATTCCCTGCTCTTGTGGGAACGTATACATTAAACAAACTGGAAGGAGAGTCATCACCAGGGTTAAAGAACACATCAGAGATTACAAACAGGAAAATCATCGGTTAGCTATAGCAGAACACTCAGTCGAAACCAAACACAGTGTTAAATTTGACAAATATAACACCATTGTCAACATCTCTAATTATAAGAAAAGATACATCCGAGAGGCGATTGAAATTGCGAAGCAACCATCCAACATCAACAGGGAAGATGGATAAAAACTAAGCAATAGTTTGGCACCACTTTTCTATAAGATAAAAACTCAGCTAGACCAAATGACCACAACAAGCCCCTCCGCGATTGGCCAATCATCCCAGACAATCAAGAGCGAAGTCGACAGGAGTAGTAGGAAAAGGGAGAAGTTGGGACACTGGCTCCTGGCTGAGGATCAGAGAATCAGTCCGCCATCTTGTATTACGTCACGGTGGCCATTTTGTATCAATCCACCGCCATCTTGGATCAGTCCACCATCTTGGATTACATCACGGCGGCCATTTTGTTGTGCACGGCAGCCATTTTGTTGTGCACGGCGGTCATTTTGTCACATATCATGTCACATTATGTCATATCATGTCACATTATATCATATGTCACATTATGTCATATCATGTCACATTATGTCATATCATGTCACATTATATCATATCATGTCACATTATGTCATATCATGTCACATTATGTCATATCATGTAACATTACATCATATCATGTCACATTATGTCATATTATGTCATACCATGTCATTATGTCATACCATGTCACATTATGTCATATGTCACATTATGTCCTATGTTATGTCTTATATCATATGTTATATCTTATACCATGTTATGCCATATGTTATGTCTTATACCTTACGTTATGTCTTATGCCATGTCTTACGTTATGTCTTATGCCATATGTCATGTCACATCGTCCATCTTGTCGAGTCCTCCATCATGTTTCCAACAGTCAATTGTTTGATTGTTTGAGCGAATTTTTTCCTGCTGGATGATTGTTTGAAGGAATTTTTTCCCTGCAGGAGGGAATTTTTTCCCCCGAAGTTTCCCTCTTCGTCTGCTGGGGAGGTCATGTTGGTTTCAATAATTAGCTACTAGGCGGCGCTAGTGTCGCAGTTTGTTTCCATCATTGACCGCTAGGTGGCAGCATCCACCATATTATGTGAGCGCCGCCATGTTTGTTCCAACATCTACATCGCCGTCTGCTAGAGTGCTCTAGTATCGCTATTGATGTAAGGTCAAAGTTGCTTGTTTTTATATGGGAGAATAGACCTTATGATTTTATTTTTAGCGAGTTAAAAATTTTTAGTTCGCCGGGTGTTGGTTTCGAACTTGCAACCTTCGTGTTACCAGACATGCGCCCTAGCCCACTAAGCTACATGTACATTGACGACAGGGCAAGGTTAAATAGTGTATATATAAAAATAACCTTTGTGCCAGACAAATGTTCACATTTAATTTATTTTCATTTACATTTTTAGCATACCTATGTCTTATTGATTACATATATTAAATAGTATTAACTATTTCTATCCTACGAAACCTCACAGCGGGCAATTGAATCATTTTCATATGATTCAAATAAATATGTACATGAACTCGACATCTGAGCTATTTGTGTTAGCAGATGTACGCCCTACCATGACGACGGCATTGACGTCAGGTAGAGTTTAAAAATAGTGTACATATAAAAAAATATCTTTTGAAAGCAGATAAATGGTCAAAATTCTTGCTTGTCTTAGCAGACATTCATCCTAGCCCTATGAATGTAGTCGTAAAAGACTTATGTGGTATACATAAAACTTTAATATATTTTATCTTTTTCATAATTTTTTTTAAAGATTTCATAATATTATACATGAAAATTATCACGTGTTTGTGTATAGTCATACCCTTTGCAATATATGTAGAAGTCTCTTTAGGCCATATTAACAAGAAACAAAAAATGTACATTTAAGTAATTTTTATTTATTTTTACATATTTTTATACAATAGTTTGATTATTTTTCTCAATTTTTAGTCTCACGATGAGGGAATTTTATTTTTACACATGTCTTCATCAGAATTGGGCAGACTCGACGAATTCGCTACTATTGCTGGAAAACATTCAATATTGCAGCTGAAAAGAGAAAAAGCATTGCCCTCAACTTTACCATCCGAATGGCTGCCCAGCAACCATGTGCATGGTTCCCCGAGACATTGGGACCCGGGGACAATACAGTATCCGAGCAAACACCATTTCCTATTTTTTCTATTTCAAAAATAATTATCTCTGTTAACATTATTATTTTTATCTTCTAATTATTTTACAACCTATAGGTGCCGCATACTGCATTGGTGTTTTACAACGCTGGAAATTATAACACACAGGAGAAATACAACAGCTGCTATGAGCAGAAGTAAAACGAGCGGAAAAGTACGACAGATGCTCAGAATGAACAACACACAAAGCGGATGTAAAAAAACGTACATAGAAAGATTGCAGCAAAAGAGAAGAGTAAAGATATAGAACAGAGGAAAGAAGAATTGCGAAGAGTAAAGATGGGGACAGCGCAATTTTCGTACAGAGTAAAAGCAAGTCAGATTCCATATCCCACACTGTTAAGCCGCTGATGTTACTAGTACATTTTCATCTGTGTTCCTCTGGCATGAATCATACTGGTTACCCCCCGAGAAACGGCATTGACTTAACCCGTCCCCGAGTCGGAGGTGACAGCATATACTCATTACGAGTACACAGACAAAAATTGTAGGCGTAACTATAACATTTTTCGATAAAACATTACACACTCTTTTTTTTTCATCCACGACATTATTTCCTTCATCTTAAATTGATCTACACCATCATTTTTCTTCTTACCCCCAGAAGGAAAAGGCTAACATTGCCAAATCCCCGGGCAGTGAAGAGAGAAAAAAATGATTGTTAAGTTGGGGATGTGACATAGGTAAAAATCGCAACTGATTTAACACTGCACTCAGCACCCAGGGGATAGATTTAGCGCAACTAGTCCCCTTTCCCACTTATTGATGATAAAAAAATTTTGAAAGAAAGCTCGGAGGAGAGGGGGATGCGAAATCGCTTCCGATTTAAACACCCAGGGCGAGGACCTACCTAAATGTATCCCGACCCCATTTACGCACAACTCCCAGGACAAGGTATGCGATTACCACACCAGTCCACTCTCCAAGCTTAAAAATGTCGCAGATGAAAAATGATGCTAGGGAGGAGAGATAGTGACAGCAAGAATCCCACCTGACAGTGGTTGTAAGGTAAGGTCTCAGAGAAATGTATGACAAATAGAAATCACTCCCCGAGCAATGCGGGCAGTGCGGCATGAAAAATAGCCTTAAAGTACTCTCCAGACATTGAGAATATAAAGAATAACCTTAATTGTGTGTGTAATAAAAAAACATATAATAAGAAAATATATATTGGTTCCGAGACACTAATGGATGTGTGTGTGTAAAGCTTCAACAAGAAGAAGTGTAGCAAATGACAATCGCTCTCCAGACATCAGCATTGTTAGACAAGAAGATCTACTCTCTCCCCTCACGCCTAAATACAAAATATATAGAATGTGTATTTATTGCTCTATATAACCATGTGGAACTGTATTTATGCCATCGTCGAGTATTAATCTTTTATCGTCCTGCCATGTGAGCGCTAATTTATTAGAACATTGAGTATATATGTCATGTTTTATGGAACGAATATCGTTTACACTTACTCTAACTACCTGTTGCTGCATTAAAACTCCCTTACAGTCATCAAATGTAATTTTACTTTTCAAGCTACTGTTCTTAACACCTTTGGCTCTCTTTGTAATTTTGCCTCCACATTTATATGTATACATTTTGGCCCGCAGACCCACAAATTTACTTGCTCCCCACAGCACTCGTCCTTAAATTTGCCCACCACTTTCCTGTTGGCGGGCGAGTAGCAGGGATGAGTGGGGGATAGTCACTGGTGTCCATTTCAGCCCTGAGTGCTGGGTCTGCGGCCAAGTATGCATAAAAGTCTTCAGTTTGTATCTCATAAATTAATGAATCAGTATCTGTATATAATAATTTTAAATTGTCTTCATATTTTTTCTTCATTACATTATGGTGAAATTCATACATTAAAGTCTTTGAAATGTCCAGTACTGAGAAGCCTGCATAGGCCTATATGGGTTTGTCAAATGTTATAGTTTATTTTTCCATTTTAATCAGTGTTAAGTTTTCGTTATAAATAGTCCGGCACTTGAATGTCGGCTTCGAAATAAGTTTCTTCACTCTGCGTTCATTGCTCATTAGCTTCATGACTTGTCTCTTCCTCTGGTTCTCCATCAACTTGCTGAAGACCGAATTGTTAAGTAATTTGAAGAAATCCTTCTCAAAACTGTTGCTTGCTGCCTGCCGTTTCTCAGTATTCAGGTCAATGTAAGGTTTCAGCCAGTTTTCCTGCTCAAACTGTAGTACTCTGTGGATTTTCTTTATTTTTGTACCATAATTTAAGGCTTGCTTTAGTGCTGTGTAATGTACAATATATTTTTTCTTATCCGCTAGTGTTGTGAGTAGTTTGGTTTGTTTCGATTCTGGCGGGCATTCATTAATGGGCAGGAATGGCAGGTCTTTGTGAGCTTCATGTAGATCGGCAGGGTACTCTATGTCTACCTCCAGTATATATCCATGTTGACCATTGTCGGAGATGCTGGTGACGTCAATGTTCACATTTTCCAGCCACTGGAAGTCACGGATAGGCAGAGGTTGCGACATGGCCCATCCATATATATTATTTGCATCCAAATACTGGAGGTAGACAGGAGGCTTTGTGGCGTCGTATGTTTCTGGCAGATGCTTGTTATTTGCCAAGCTATAGCATTTTGCACACTGAGCGACGCCTCCTCTAATACCCTGCTCGATAAACAAATATTTGTCACTGTCTGTAAGCAACTCTAATTCGACTTTGGTTTTCTTAAGCATGGCATCAAATGCAAACCCTGGTGCGCTCACATACCGGACACAGTCGAGGCCATAAGTATTAAAACATAAATTCCGAAAGTTTTCAAATACGTCGGACAGTAGCAGTACATCTGTTTGTAGGTATATGTCGCCATAATTTTTCAGAGTGGAGCAGTTGAATTTTTCCCAAATTTTCCTTGCATGGTCATAATCTTCTCCTGTAATTTCTGTATCTGTAAGTTTATTATAGAATTTTTCACTGGGGGGCAGCTGTGTCTCTTCCAGTATCTTCAAGCTGTCAATGTTGTCATATGGGAATACTCCTTTTCTCGTCACAAGTTCTATTTCTTCATCATTAAAATATTGCATTGTATTCTTAAATTCAGTGGGTGGTAGGTTGTCGACTAATGTAGCAAGGCTTGCAGACATAAATCGGAAGGTATCAATAAACTGTATGGAAAATCCCCAGCGATTTTGAAAATGTAATTAATTTTTCTTCACTGTGCGGGATTATAAATATTTCTTTTTCATCGTAGCCCCACTGTTTTATTATGAAATTTTCATTGTATGTCAAATTGTGAAAAAGGACCAGCAATTTCTCTGACCTTCTCAGTTTATTGCAGTTGTTACAAGCAGGTCCCTTGTATTCGCCAGTGAAGTGGTCATGGTCCATCACTTTCTTATTTTTATCAGCAAATTGCTCTCCACAGTAGCAGCAAGTGTTGGCAGTCTGATGGTGCTGCAGTTGCAGCTGATTCAGGGGCTTCATTGGCTCGCTCGACCCATATATATTCTTCACTTTATTGCCAATGTCCACGATATCCTTAATAAGTTTTTCTTCAGCATTCTCGCCAGTGTACATGATCGGGTTGGTTGGTAGGCTTGTTGTCTTGCAGGCAGGTATTACATCATTATCTATTTGGACATGCAGGCAATAGCTGTAGGCTTCGTGTTTTTGGTATTAGTAGGTATATGATTTCTCTGTGTCTGGCTGGTAGGTAGGTATTGGTACAAGCATTGCTTCAAAGTCTGCATAAATTACAATAGGCATCTTGTCTGCATTTTGAAATTTTTTAAATTTTAGTACTGGTCGTCTTCCATTTATTTCATGCTGTGGTATCTCGATCTTTGCAGGGGCATGTTGGCTGCAATATTTCTTGTGCTCTTCCAACATTTCACTTCCGCTTTTTCCCGTCACTCTCAATCTATCATCGTATGTCTTGAAGCACCTCTTGCATACGTAAATTGTTTCTTTGTGGGCAGTCATCTGTTTTCTAATTAGTTTAGAAAAATCTTTGATATAGCAGTAGTGCTGGTTCTTCTCTTCTGCCGTCAACAACAATAAATCAAAATGCTCTTCTTTTTCTACACAAGTAACTCGACGTGGTACAACTTGGTTCGCGTCATTTAATATAAATATGTTGACAGACACTCCAGGATTATTTCTCTCGAAAATTTTAATGTGGTGCAGTGGCGTGGGAAATTCTATTCCTTCAAAATTAAATTTTTTTTCCAGATCCTTGTATCTTTGGTTGACGCGCTCTATATGTTCCCCGCTAACATGTCTTGCTAAAATCGCCCATTTAAAACACTAGTTGTCTGTGTTTTGCAGATTTATTACTGCTAACTTCGCCTTGATTGGTGCGGGTAGGTCAATGTAGCTGGAGGCTCTTGTCAGCTCTAATTTGTTAATGTGCAGCTGGATGCATCTCACTGCACTTAATGTTCATCCAGAGCCACGAGACATGTAATCGTGCTCTTCTTGATATATATTTTCAATAGTTGCCGTCACTGCTTCTTCAATATCGTGCTCATTATAAATAGGCATATTTTTCGTCTTGAAGGCTCTACTGTCATTCTCATCCTCGTGGGGCTTAGGCTTCGTATACTCGCACTCCAAAAACACATTAAATTTTATGGTACCATTCACTTGTAACTCTTGCTGCAGCTGTGCAATTAAATTTGGTTTTACTTCTTCCAGATAGGAGCAAATGTCTTTGGTCGGATCACAAATATTTTCTGCAACGTACGTCTTTAAATTTGACCTGAATGCGGTTTCGGCTAATATAAATCCATTGCTAGTTGGCTGACCTGCTCCGGCTACGATCCTCGGTCTTGCAGCCCGCTGCTGTGTTGGTGTGGGTGTTGGAGTTACTCGTGCCTTCTTTGCTGGGGGCGGGGCCGGACCATTACACTTCTTCATGTGTGTATTTAAGTTGCTTGCCCTAGTGTATGACTTTCCGCAATTATTGCAAGTAAGTGTTGTCTTATTAATATTGAAAGCACAGCTTGATTCGTGCCTACGTGCATCACTAGTATTTGTAAAAGACCTATTACAAAACCTACAGTTGTGTGTTGCAGCCACCACACCCTCGCATGTGCCTATGTGTCGTTCTAGGTTATCCGTACGTGTCATCTGTGCCCCACACTTGTAACAAACATTCTCTACCTCCCTAATAACAAAATTGTCGGGGCAGTTGGCTTCGTGTCTCATGATGTTACACCTGAGTGTAAATACCTTATTACAGAAAAAGCAGCTTAACATGGGGATTGCGCAGCTGATTGCGGAGCTGATTGCGCAGCTGATTGCGCAGCTGATTGCGGAGCTGATTGCGCAGCTGATTGCGGAGCTGATTGCGCAGCTGATTGCGGAGCTGATTGCGGAGCTGATTGCGCAGCTGATTGCGCAGCTGATTGCGCAGCTGATTGCGGAGCTGATTGCGCAGCTGATTGCGGAGCTGATTGCGCAGCTGATTGCGCAGCTGATTGCGGAGCTGATTGCGCAGCTGATTGCGAAGCTGATTGCGGAGCTGATTGCGCAGCTGATTGCGCAGCTGATTGCGGAGCTGATTGCGGAGCTGATTGCGCAGCTGATTGCGCAGCTGATTGCGGAGCTGATTGCGCAGCTGATTGCGGAGCTGATTGCGCAGCTGATTGCGGAGCTGATTGCGCAGCTGATTGCGGAGCTGATTGCGCAGCTGATTGCGGAGCTGATTGCGCAGCTGATTGCGGAGCTGATTGCGCAGCTGATTGCGGATATGATTGCGCAGCTGATTGCGGATATGATTGCGCAGCTGATTGCGGAGCTGATTGCGCAGCTGATTGCGGAGCTGATTGCGCAGC
>PNEQ01031280.1:6150-30980 GCA_003012365.1 Medauroidea extradentata
GCGATGGCATCGACGAAGAAGCCGACTGCTATGATGTCTCGTGCCTGTTCTGGACATCCCTCGAGCGACAAATGGGCGAGTCGCACGATGTCCTGCCACAACTCTTGCAGTGGCTCCCCTGATCTCTGGGTGCGGCTCCTTAGTTGGGCATGGTGGGCATGTCGCAAGTACTTGTCTCCGAAGCGCAGCTCCAGGGCAGAAACTAATGTCGAGTATTCCAGCCGTTGTTGTTCTGGAAGCGACTGGAGTATACTGAGGGCAGGTCCCCTCAGAACAGCTGCTAGATAGTAGGCACGTTTCTGGTCAGACCAACCATTTATGGGCGCCACAATCTCGAACTGGTTTTGGTACTCTCGCCACGGAGTCTGGCCATCGTAAGGAGCAGGCTTCACAGAAATCCCTTTTCCAATGTTCGATGCATGCACACTAGACACACCAACATGTTGCAGCCCATTTTCTGCCTGGTTGTGAATCACACTAGAGCCTAGTTTAGAGTTCGTTGTCTTCTCTTCGCCGCCTTCAGGTATTGATTCAGCAATGACATGGTCTTCTCCGGTAACAAGATGGCCACCCTCTTGACGCTGACAAAAGTCTTGTCACTCCTTCCTTAGATCATTCATTTGCTGTTCCACCTTATCGTTTACAGCCTGTATTTCCTGGTACACCATTTCTTTAACATCGTCTATTTTTCTGTCTACCACTTCGTTCACTTTGTCTACCTTTTCACTTACACTGTCTACAAGATTATTAACACTCTCTACTTGCTTATTTACACTATCAATTTTCTTATCAACATTTTTATTTACACTATCAATTTTCTTATCAACAATTTCATTTACACTATGATCATTTGCATTTACTGACTTTATTTGGCCACTTAATTGGCCACTCATTCCCTCAATGAGGGCTTTTAGTGCTTCTACTTCAGCTGACATTCTTCTAGTAATCATTCACTTTATAATTGAAATTTAAACATAAAATGTATAAAGTGACTCAATTTAATTAAATAGCAATTGTGTGCAATGATTTTATTTACAGAATTAATTGTTAAATTTACTTTATGCCTCTATCCCACTTCTGACACCAGTGTTACAAGTTTGGGACATAAACTTTATATGTGGGCAATTCCCATGAGTTCTTTGGGATAGAGGTCTTATAATTAGAAATAAAAGAGTTAAATTAAGTACTGGATTTAATAGCTCACAAAGCTACGAAATACACAAAACAGTAATCAACTATAACTCTCACAACACAATTAATTATGCACACAATTACTCCTGTGTCAGAGACACGTTAATTAGCTTGGACAATTAAAGCACAAAAAAAGTCTACCATCAATTAATTGAAAATTACAAATCACAATAAAATTCAGTCATATATCCAATCAACAGGCTTTCAAATAGGGACAATGTACAACCTTATCAGTCCGAAGTGATGATGGCTCACCATGTGCTGCGCAGCACCCCGAGTGCACCGCTGTCTTCACTCTTGAGGTCATCGGTTCGACTCCCGTCGCGCACCTCCTCTTCGCCTGTCAGCCCGCCGCAGTAGTCCTCTTGTATCGCCAACACTGCTCCGCAGGTAGCCGCCTGCCGCCTCACAGTAGACTCTGACGTCACCAAGATGTCTTCAGCAGTCTCTCTCCACAGGCGTAGCACCTTCCTCTAGCACTACCAATAGCGAACTCTCTCGAATTTGTCGATTCGGAGCTTTATACTTGGCCAAACAGTCGGGTCTTTCCCGCATTACAGGGGTCTACAATTAGACATTTCATCATGTTTCGCATGTGATTTGAGTCACGTACGCCGCTTCGCAGGGTAAAAGCGCAGTTGGGACAGGTATCTATGACGTAGTTTCGGCGGGATTCCCACTATGAGACACCCGGGCTTTGAGTCATGGGCCAGCCCTCAAGGTGTTTCGACACAGGCCCCATACAGCCCGCCCTCAGAAACACATCATGCAACAGTACTGTGCCGTACGTAGCTTTTATTCTACAAGTCATCTTTCATGTGTGAAGCCCCTCCAACATGAGAGACGTTTGCGGACAACCAACTTGTCACTGAGATATATCACATTCAGGAATTGCGACTCACTTAAACACAAATAATTCAAAGAAGTTCGAACCTCAATAGTAGTCGTTGAATTAGTCCACAGCACGCTACTATAATATATTGTAAGAAATGCACCAGCGCTGTCAGTGAACGCTCATATGAATTGTGTAAGTGTATATTTGAAATACTTAAAAGCGTTTAGTTTGGATAATGATTCTGGAATAACAACGTGCTTTATTAAGAACCTTTATGTATAAAATTTTACGAATAAAATCCAACTACAAAATTATTAATACTCATAAATAAATAAATAAACATTCAAGTTTAATATGTGTGAAATTTATAGGAACCACAAAAACATATAATGAATTAACGAGTTTGAAATTTCTATATAGTCAACCTATAATCAAAAAGTTTTTTTAACTTCAGAATAGTTATGCCTATACACTTTTGGAACAATGCATTTGCTGAACAAGCAGTGTGTTATTTGTAATAATGCATATCCTTTACTCTAAGTTCAACAAATTACTAAGTTGTACGTTCAAAATACATTTAAACATAAGAATTAATAAAACTTACCTCCCGGAACAAATAAGCTTGGTGTTACAAAAATGTTCTGAAACTCAGATTCATCGACAAGTATATTCATTAGTGTGATTAACTAGGTTAATAAATATTAATTTCTTGATGATGTACAACATGTTTTAAGTAAAAGTTGTCAGTATATGAATTTATTTATAAGTACGATTTTTTAACCAACTCGGTTCAATGACTTACGTGCGCACCTTCTATTCTGCTTCGTGGTCAGTGATTGGATGTTTATAATTCTCAGCGTTTTTGCGTTATACCCGCTAATCACAGAAGTGTGGTGTATAGGGGTTCCCCCTGTACTGATTGGTACAGTCAAATACGTGACGCCTCTTTACACAGATACGCAGCCAGTTAACACGAAGCAGAGCTATAGACATATATTGAAAGAGAGTAGCACATAAATCTTTCACGAAAATTATCGGCCCCTATATATAAATATTTATTTGAACAACGTACTTGGTAAGCTATTATAATCCTTACATTAAACATTCCAAGACACTTGTTTTAAAAAATATATATGTTTGGTGAGATTTAAAAAAATATATATTTACATAATTATTAACTCCACGAAAGCGTAGTAAATTTTTTCAAAAATTGTTACCACATCGTTACAATGCACACGGTTTTAAAATGTATGATTATTTTGACACGTGTTTTAAAAATGTTTTAATTTTAAATCATAATTAGTTATAATAGTTTTTACGAAAGGTTAACCTTAACCTATAATTTAATAAAGTTAAATTATCATATGCACTTAATTTTATGTTTTGAAACTGAGTATTTTCTAAAATGTAATTCAGGATATTTAAATACTTTGTAAATGTTTAATGTAACATATAATTGCAATTAAACTAGCCCCGGAATATTACAAAAATCTTGCAGCAGTTTATGTAGGGATGTTACATAAATATTACCTTTATATTTTACCTAAATAAAATTTCAAGCTATGTCTTTATAACATTTTATAAATGTTGATGACTAGCGTAAACATAAAGCAGCTTCAGAACTGCTAGTTTTCGTTATATTGCATTGAATGAATTTTCGTTATAGTTTTAAATTCTTAAATACAAAACTCTTCGAAAAGTAAAACAGCAATACACGATGTGATTTTGTGCACACAGTCGTATGCGAAAAGGCTAAGTTACTCGGTGTGAATCACTCGACTTCCATTCCGAACGCTCCAAGTCGACTCGAATGGTTCCAGCATACCAACGCTGTGTTCTGTTCGGCTAAACACTACTCGGCTTCCAACTCGAATGCGACTGAAAACTCGAGCATAAGTTCCCCCGAGTTTTCAATTTCACGCGAGTTGGAAGCCGAGTGGTGTTTTTCAAGACATGGAGATAGATTTATCGTTTGGTTTCTAAGTATTTTACATTACAAGCAAAAACATGTTTCTCCATGTCCTAAAGAACACCACTCGGCTTCCAACTCGCATGTGTTTATACGGTTAGAATTTTTATTTAGTCAGACGACAGTTATCTTTGCGCATTTCAATCAAATATTCTACTCAACTGTAAATTAATAATAGCTTCGGAAGATTCTGTGTTGCATTTTATTTTTGTCGAGTATTCTGTATGTTTCGTCAACAGCGAGGTCAGCAGAGATGATTACACGCAACTTCGCATATGTCCAAGTACTAGGATTGGAGTCGACCACGGCCTTTGTTGAGGAAACATCCCAGCATTCAGTTGGAACGATTTTCGGAAACTATAGAAAACCGAAATCAGGAAGGTTCAAACCGGGGTCCTCCCGGTTGTAGTAACTGGCAGTTGAGAAACATTCTATTTTTCCTCTTTTCACGGATTTATGAAAATAATAATAATGATTGTTCTAATACTTGCAAACCACGATACCTTCGAAGCTGACATTTAGCTCATTTGTATGAAAATCAGTTATGTAGGCCTATGTTAAAAAAAAAAAAAACTAACTGCATACACCACAGTTTTCCTAACGTTTGATGGACGGTTGAAGGTCGAGAATCCCGTGGTGTTGCTTGATAAGTTCACAAAGTTATTATCTTCTCGAGAATTCCTGCGTGTTTTCAGGAGTGTGTCTCCGGGCGTGATAACGTATTAACGCCACACCTACGATTCACATATCAACTATACAGTATCTGTGATTTAACCTTCTTCCTCTTATCTTTGACTGACAATATGAAATTCAACAGATATATTTGCGCTCAAGGCCCTGACTGTCGATACGAATTAGTTAGCTACATATTCAGAATAATAACTATTATTACGTTCATAAATGAACAGTGTAAACTGATAAAGGGTTTTTTTTCGTTCGATGCAATGAACTGTGTTAAGTTTTTACACTGGACTGGAAAATACCGGTATAGTGGAATGTATGTCTGTTGTAAACACACGCGTATATTTCTGCGCATATCAAAAATTATTTTAGCAATTACCTGCAAATAATAATTGAAGTGCCAAAAATTTGTTAAAATGTGGAGGTACATAAATCTTTAGGAGAATCTTACATATATACACAGTTTTCTTACAGTTTGACAACGTTCTCAGCTCGCCCAATGTAATCGCCAATGTCAGTCGATTTATACAGAAAATTACATAAGTGCGTTCCATGTAACTGCCAACCTTGTAGAGAACTACTTAAGATAATATGAGGAATACGCTCGCCTGTGAATAGAAGACACGTGAAAAGCCGTTGACTCATGACATCAGAATAGTTCCTCGACGTCACAACTCTATGATATTCCTAGGTGCTA
This sequence comes from Medauroidea extradentata, assembly GCA_003012365.1. Classification (NCBI taxonomy): domain Eukaryota; kingdom Metazoa; phylum Arthropoda; class Insecta; order Phasmatodea; family Phasmatidae; genus Medauroidea; species Medauroidea extradentata. The sequence continues at coordinate 11,524 of PNEQ01031280.1, forward strand.
ATAGTCCACTCTCACACGTTCGGTGAGTCATGGAGGTAGGTATATACAGGAGATGGCATGTTGCGACTTTCTTGATGTCGACTATTTTGGCCGGTTTTACATGAAAAGTGAATTAGTTAAAAAAATACTTACAGTATGGTATTGATTCTCTGTTCTATGGTTTTGACAATGTTGATTGAAACCGGTTACGTGTGTTGCATTTTACTGTAAATAGAGATCACACAAGGGAAGTAAATCTGCGGGTGACAGATGAAAACTGCCATGTTTCATATTTGCATATGCGAATTATGTGGTTAAACAATACAATTGCCTATGCAGATAATCGAGGGACTAATCTTCCAAGATAACAAATGTGCAAAATTCCTGTGATTTAGAAGGGTATTGTGCAATTTATATATGATCAAATACATACATTGAGAGGCGTTTACGAGAATTTTAAAGTTAAGCAATGCAGTGGGAATGGTTTCGTTCAGTTACACCTAAATTTCGGTCACATACATTAAGTTATTTATATGCACCTGTGTACGTCATTGACATTATACAGCTGTTTGGTAATGACAATAAAACGAACATATGTACATGCACACACAGTGTTAAATAAATGGCAGAAACTGACATTATTTATTTAGCATTGTTAGCACAACTGTTTCAACGCTCAAACAATAGGCAATTGACGATGCCGTAGGTGTCGTTTCTCGCAAAATTCTGTTTCAAAATGCAATCGTCATGTTAAGTTCACATTTTTGGCAAAATTTTACTCTCAAATTAACGTAATCAAAGATAAACACGTCATATTTGTAATTCCATACATTATTTCAACTTTATTGCTCCTCAAAATTAATGTAAAATGCATTGGTTCTTATGGCGAAAACAATGTTTAAGAGCAAAAGTGGCCAGGTGTATAATCCTTCGTACAACAATGGCTCAACTACAGTGGCTTAAAGTATTGGCCTGCGCAGTACACGGTACAGCTATACCCCTTTGCTGTGAGTGCTTTACTGCGTTTTCATTAGACGAATTTGTTGGACTCTGAAACCAACTTCTGAATCATCTTGTACCCATTGACATTGTGCGTGGTCCTTTTGTAACGTCCATTCATTGTGGTGTACATGAAGTCCATGAAGGAATACAATAAGTTGCCCAGCAATGCAGTAAATTGTGTGGATCCAACCCACGCCACATGAACAGTACCCAGGCATTGAAGAAACACCGCTAACTCGCAGCAAGGTGCATCACTGATAGCTAAGATCTGTGGTTGCTTGCAGTTTACGTCATGTACAACCGAATACCTGCCGGAAGCAACTGAAATTACTTCTCTACGAACTAAGACAAATAATGTCAGTCTTCACACGATCACAGGACAGACGACTCACATAGAATAAACTTGTTACAATCATATAATAAACGTTCCTAAATAAGGTCAGTATGATAAGCCAAGAAGCTCTCATGAAGTTTACTAATTATCACTAAAGTTTGCGCACAACGTCAAGACAGCAGTGCAAGCTTGAAAGAAGCTGATATGACAACTCTTCAAGCTTACAGCAAGCTGACTTCGAACACTTGCATACTAAACCAAAATTACGAGCTTTAAGTATATCATTTCATGCTTATTCAGTTTTTAATTTTTGTTAACTCGAAAATATACAGTTTACTTTGGTATTCGAATCTGTGAACCTTGGGTTACTTACCAGACATGTTATTCGCAAGACCGTGATCAACACCAAACAGACGGTGTGCTATTCGTTCGTTAGAGAGTGAACTTTGTTGCCTACATGCTGAACTTTCCGAATTTACAAACAGTGTTGTTAAAGTACACTGATACATAAATAATATTTTTAAACTATCATATGTAATGTACTTGGTCATTTACAAACATAACGGAAATTAAGTTATAGTTAGTTCAAACAAGCTCAATGAACATTTACAACAAGTTTTATGAATAAGATTGCTCAGTCAAATTTAAACAAATATTAAGCTTGCTGGAACCTTGCGTTAGGCGTCTAACAATTCACATGAGTAAACTTGCTCAATAAATCAAATTTACGTGAAATGCAAATTCTGCATGTCCCATGAGCAAGCTCGCAATGCAAGTAAAATTCCGCAAGCTTTGATTTAGGCTCTCGTGCGACCGCTTTCAGTGCAACTCACAACTCAAGGGAAATGCAAGATTACAACATGATTGGATGATATCAGTAGGGACCTGTGTTTTTCGCGAAAAGAATTTTGCCACACTTTGTTTCAGTGCCTTATGTGCACATCTGCAGTTCTGCTTCGTGGTCAGTGATTGGATGTTTTAACTGTCACGAGCCTTGGTAATCTACCGGCAAATCACAGACGTGAGGTGTTGTAGGAACGTTATTATAATTGGCTCAGTCTAATGAGATACGGCTCTTCACATAGACACGCTGCCAATAGCCATGAAGCAGAATTACAAGTGTTCACGTAAGGCACTGAAATAAAGTGGGGCAAAATTTTTTTCGCAAAAAAAAAAAAAGGTCCGTAGCTATCAATAGATATGCCAGGTGTGTTTGCAACTTTTTCGCACGCACGGCCCATGAATTCTATTCAGTACGCAGCCCCAACTAGTTGAATATGTGTCAATGGCCTTCTATGATGAGCATGAACGTGATTCCAACCAGTGTGCATAACTTGTCAGTCTTGCCAGTTATCACAGGAAAATATTGCCAGTTGTTTCTGTTCACGACTTGTCCGCACTACTTCCTTTACACGAGACATTCCCGATATACACGTGACATCGAAGATCAAGGACTTTAAACTTCTGCAGTATCTTGGAGAAATTGATTTACTATCACGTGTAACTGAATCTCATGTCCCTTTCGAAATCTTTGATCACAGTAGTTGATAAATATGATTACACTCATCAATCATCATTGTACAAGTTTACTCAACTATGTAAAGAAAAAATGTCAGTGAGAAATGATTGGTCAAACAGTGTATTCAGTGAGCTACTACTTCGATAATAATAGCCCAGAGCAAGTGAGATATTGTAAATGAGAGAATCAGCTTTTGTACTGAATGCATCAGCAATGTACACAACCACCACCTTGAATCTCAGTGCGAACTGCATATTCTTCCAACTCACCAGACCTGTCACCCAATGAGCATGTGCTTGTCTGGAGAAAGTATTCGATAATGACAACCCTTCTTAAACTGAGTCGATAATACTGGCTGACAACTAAATATTCAACTGGGTGGATTTCTTTATGTCTATAATAGTTTCTGTGCGAGAGTTGTGACCTGACCTTGCTGCAAGGGCAGAGAATACATACGACGAGATACGGAACAGTATTTCGACAATCTCAGTGGACTTAGTTATAATAAGAACGGTTATTGAACGTAGCCTATACTGTCTATACAATTAGAGACCTGTGAATTTCACGTTATTTTCTGGTTGTGGACTAGACTGCAAGTTGTTATCAGTCCCCTCGCCGTCTTCCATTAGTATACAGTGACGTGGCTTGCGGCGGGAAAGCTTTTGGCCAATAATTAACGTTTCCATGGTACCATTATAATTTGTAAAGCAGTCAAATACATCAATGATATCACATAAGGGCCGGGACAATGACATCAGAAGTGGTATTCAAGGCTGTACAGGTCAAAGAAATCTAGTCTGTTCCCAAATAATGACAAGAATTTTGTATGTCTCTATATGGATAAGGTCTGGTGATAACGTTTACTTAATGAAGAAAGGTGTTTTTGATTGTCTTTTATTTCCGAATATTGCATTCTCCTCTCTCATTTTTTTATTCACAGTTAATGTTTATAAAATTATCACTCGGTAAGCTAAGTGTTCACTACTTGTTCTCTAATACACACATACTTTGGCTTGTATGGCAGACGTGCCACTGCAGATGGAACATGCACAGGAGGTGCTAGTCAGCTTGGCATTGTGTGTGTATGCAGCAGAGCAATGACAAAGAGTGGATGTTGTAGGTTCTTGCAGAAGAGGAGAGCCATCCTGCTGTTGGCTGTGTGTGTGCTCGTGCCTCCTGTGAGGCCAGGTGACCCCAGTGAATCCCTGCCACCCTCTGCCTCGCCTCTTGGCGTCTACAGCCGCGCCGCCGTCGCCACCAATGGCCGTCCTTGTGCCGACATTGGCAGGTATGCTACGCACTCTGCTTCCTGCTATGCTGTTTGTTGTCTACCTCTTGCACCTTTCCTCCTGCTTCCTAGCCACGTAGTTAACTGAAGTCTACAAACATATTGCGGTTCTGTTACTATCGTTGGATTACTGCACATCTTTACTGGACGATACTTAGGGAGTAAATGTAGCGGGTTCAACGACCAGACGGCTGGACTGCACAGTCCTGTATTCACTGTGTCCTAAGATACTGGTACATTGTCTGCTGCTACAGTGAGTGTACAGTTGTACATGTGACAAGGTAGCGCGGCAGTCTGTGAGTGTTTTCATGCAGGTCTGCTGTTAGTTCAAAGTCGCCAAGGAAGAGTTTCAGTAACAGTGACACTATCGCGAAAGTAATTAACGTGTACTGACGTTTGAAGTCTTCTCAAATAAATTCGAATTTTCCGGGTCTCTAATGATACTCTGTAAATGATTTTCTAATTCTTATTAATCTTTATTTAGACGTCTCATTTCATACGTTCACATTTTAACCATATCGTCAAGCGGGGTGACTTTGCGCCACTCAGAAACTTTGCTTTTAGATTAGTTGAGTGAAAAATAAATATCTCTGATTGAGTATTATAAGATATATATTTAAACCACTCATTTAAAATTTTAATTTATCTAATAAGCAACAACAAAATAAACGTTGTAAATGGCACAAAGTAACCCTCGCTTGACGGTACGGTAACAGTGATTAAATCACAACATGGGCATGAGCCCAACGTTAGAAATGTGAACGTGAAAAGTTTTTAGATGTGATTATTTAGAGATGATGGTTAGAGACAATGGAAAATCGTGGGAATAGTTGACTGTTTGCTAGGCTCCAACGTGATGTGTACACCACTGAATGTATTGTATGAACATTGGCTATGGTTTATTTGTAGCATTGTTTCTCTGTACAACAGGCCCAGTTATAACTGCACAGCTCGGACACACAGCGTGTGTGATTTGTCCCAAAACTGTTCACACGTGCCACGGTTAATATAATACAGTTTATTGGAGACTATTTTAAACATTTTCGCGATTTTCCAGTGTGTCTAATGATGGTATATGGCGAAAAATTTTTGTGCCTACACACCCTTGAAAATGCGGCAATTTCTTGCATATGTATGTATATATATGGTTGCATGATATACGTTTGACACAACAGACCAATAACAGGCATCGAATATTACATTAGCGGGATTCTAATTGGCTCAGACAAATATAGGGTAATAGTTCCACGTACAAACGAAAGTCAATAATTCTTTGATATTATGAAAGTACGTTGAAACCCAGCAAACAGTCAAGTTTTCGCGGTAAATCATCATCTCTTGTGACTTTGTTTCTCTCATTCTGTTCTCAAATCTACCAAACGACATAAAACTTGACAAAAAGGTATACATGTTAATACTAACGAGGGCAGTGATGTACTGTGCTTGAGAAGTGTCATTACGAGGTGCGGGTGGTGTGAAGACCTCTAAATGTGGTGCGGTACAAGACTGTGTTATCATGCAGGGACATCCTGATGCGGAACGGGTCTGCGATGGAGGCAGCAGTGGCAGCATTGTTCTGCGAGGGAGTGGCATGTCCACAGAGTATGGGGCTAGGTGGAGGCTTCCTCATGACCATCTACAAGAAGAGCACAGGTCAGGCATATGCTCTGGATGCCCGTGAGGTCGCCCCGGCCAACGCTACAGAGGACATGTACCATGGAGACTCCACACTCTCCCGGCATGGTGAGTGTATATTATCTCTTCTCAGCTGCAGCTGCCAACCTAACTCTCTGTCGGTACTTTTGTTTTACTCAACATATGTCAAATCCTCCATCCTCTCCCATCTTCCTGGCGCCACTGTGGTTTAACGGTCAGATTGCTCGCCTCTCAACACTGCAATACCACGTAGGAAACATGGTAATTCCAGTAGTTCCTCGGCGTTATCCCGTTTCTCCCACCCTTACATTCCATCGCTGCTCCATACTCACCATTGCTCTCAAATCCTAACTGACATAAATCTCTTCACTTACTCACACTCTGGTGTCGCATCATCCGCACGATCTGCTCTTTGGACGATTCTCGCTATGGGTTCGTATAATGAACAGAACAGTTTTTGGACATACGTCATTGCGAGCTAATTAAGCCGTACTGTAGTAAACCCCCAAACGAAACAAAAAAAACAATAAGCTGTAGTCAACAGACATAAAACATACAAATCATATCCCAGAAGACGACACAATGACAAAAACAGATTAAAAACAACACAACATTAGTTCTCAAGTGGAATATAATCGACTGAAGAAAGATGACACAAAAAAAAAAACAATAAAAGACAGACAGAGGAAAAAATAAACCAACTAAAATGGGGTGTGTGAAAAGGCACCAAATGGATGAACGACAGCAACACAAATAACGAGACACACGAATGGATGCGATCACAGGTAAGACACAGCACAGACAAAAAACATGCGAAGAATTAGTAGACTTCTCAAGACGACAACATATGCTATGTTTCGGGAACTGGTATATGTTCCCAGCTTCAGGCACATGTGTAGGCTGAGGAACTCTCGGAGGCTGACTGACTGACTTCCTCGCGATTACTGTACACCTAGGAGTTAAGTACTTGACAGATCTCTCCTCTCTAACTAATCCTCTACCGACGTATATAACCCTAGGCTGATACATCTCACAAATCTCTCATATTTAGAGACACTGGAAAATCGCGAAAATGTTTAAAATAGTCTCCAATAAACTGTATTATATTAACCGTGACACGCATTAACAGTTTTGGGACAAATCACACACGCTGTGTGTCCAAGCTGTGCAGTTCTAACTGGGCCGGTTGTAGAGAGAAACAATGCTACAAATAAACCATAGCCAATGTTGATACAAAACATTCAGTGTTATATACATCACGTTGGAGCCTAGCAAACAGTCAACTATTCCCGCGATTTTCCAGTGTCTCTACTCATATTCCATCATTCATACATTTTCTTGTCCTTTACCGCTACTGGTCTGCTCCTCAAATTATGTGTACTTCGTATCAAGCTCTCTCTTACCATGTCCATTTTCATAAACCTCCAGTCCTTATTTTATAAATATTTAACTTAGCAGCTTACTTAGATTTTTTTTAGTAATTAATGTACAACATTTTCAGATTCAACTATGTCGTAAAATATTTGAACTGTCATCGTTGATGCATATTGTAAGATGTCGGTAGCAGGGTTTAACATTTCCTGGACAGCGAGGCCGTTACGTTCTCAAAACATTTCTTTAACTGACAAGAAACTGACAATTAATCTGTCATGGCCCCAGCGAGGACTTATACCAGTATTCGTAGGGAGTAACTTCGGAAAACTCTGAAGGAACGAAGCCAGGATGGCTGGAATGGTAATCGAACAAAGGTTCTCTTGAATATGTGTCCAGTGTTTTAACATTTCGCCACTTCGCTCTGTCGATGTGTGACGATATTGCTACAGGTGTCGCACTGTACGTTCAAACTTTTATAAATGCACATTTTGGCAAATGGCACAGAAAATTGTACGTACCTCTACTACATTACAGTTAATTAAAATAAACTTATTAACTTTTGATAAAATTTAAATACTTGGACAGTTCTAAATATAATATTTTCAGTGACATTTTTTCCAATAGATGCATTTCCAAGAATGTTGAACTTACCATACGACACCTGTAGACGTTACATAAATGCCAGTGTCTTTTTTGTGACTGTGTTGGCAGTAAAATGACCAATGTCTTTACAACCCTTGCCACAAACATGAAACTGCAGAAGCTAGTACATATGTCTGTAGGTATTATCTGCTTTATTATGCACGTTATTTAGAAGTAGACACTTCCATACACTAACAAAACTTTCGTTTTAAAGTTAAATTGGGAGATAGAAAACAAGCGAAGGATGACTCAAAAAAGTTAAAAATTAACAGTCATTTATGAGACAATTACACGAAAAACATTATGGCAGTTTGAAATATTCCGTAAATATTCATCCTGCATAAATGTTGTTGTCAACACTGAAAAATTGTGGTTACCAAAATGTTTATTTTGTGTTTACCATTAAAGTAGTTAGTCAAGATATATTTCCTACAAAATTTTTATTTTACTGTATCGAGACAGGTCTGGCCGAGGGGATAGTGACAGAATCTTTTGATCATAACTTGTTAAACAACCGTTTATTTAAGTGAATTCAAGGAGGCATTAGAGAAATTAACGAAAGAATACACACACTAATTTTATTTGGCTATAATTTTTTATTTAAAGTGTAAAGTAAAAATTATAATATACTTTGTAGAATTTTTTCCAACAAAAAACATGTCTTTAAAAAACTACAACTAACTAACCCTATCAAAATAATTGCATTGAAGTATTTTATTAGTAACACAATTTTTCGTTAATATTACTTTATACTTTAACTCTTTTTTTCTTTCCATTTGAGCTTCTTCCCAGTGGTTCATATTGATACAAACTTTGTATTATGGCAAAGAAATGTATGTATAGTGAACGGAGCAGTAATCAACAGTAAAATTTACTGACCTTGAAGGCGAGCACGAAGGTGATGTGGCATCTTATAAGTATAGACACGGAAATATCGAGGGTTCAACGACCAGCCGGCTGGACTGCACAGTCCTGTATACACTATGTCTTCAGAAACTTGTATATTGTGTGCTGCTACAGTGAGTGGACAGTTGTACATGTGACAAGGTAGCGGCAGTCAGTGAGTGTTTACATGTAGGTCTCCTATAGGTTCATAGTTCTCAAATAACAGTTTAGTAACAGTGACCCAAACACGATAGTAATTAACGTGTACAAGAGTTTTAAATCTAACGTCTTCTCAAATGAATTCGCGAAATTTCCGAGTCGCTAGTCAGAAGTGTTCTGTTTTACCACGTGGAAATTTTCAGCTTATTCCTAAATTGTTCTGTACTATTAATAAAAATACAGACTTCGCATTATGTTTTCTATGCTTTTAAAAATACGACACGCTTATTAGAAACATGTTTTTTGAGAGTCCCTCGAATTTTTGCCCGTCTGGATAAATGTCAGCCTGATTCGTCAGCAGATATGTATAAAAACAGTTAGAGAATTTGTGCCATAATTTCCACACATAAAATTGTAGTGTTTCGGCTTAAGGTCCCGTGAAAAAAAAACGATACTGCGTTGACATTATGCTCCAATTTATTGTTCCGCGCATTAGGGTGAATTTATTCTTGATGAGATTACTAGTGTCTCCCATATCGCTTCAATTCTTACTGCTCCACCATTGGGTTAAAGAATCGAGTGAGGAATTTTTCTATTAATGTAGGGCCTCGCTCCGCGTGTTGAATTTTGTATTTATAAAGAATAAACATTGAAATTACTAAAATATCATAATTACAGCGCTTTATCGCAATATGCATGCCTTCATTAGTCACCAGGTTCTACATACGCCTTTGCTGATGACTCTGAGAAGGTGATAATGCGTTGATGATTTTAAAATAGTACATGGCTAATTGCATCATCAGTTTTCGCCAGATGTTATCTATTTATAAGTTGATAGCAAGTATTTTACTACAGCGTGGTATTGATACTTAGTAGTACACCTGCAGCTATGCTTCTTGGTCAATGAGTGAATGTTTTTAACTCTTAGCACAGACTAGATAGTAATACAGATGTGAAATGAAATGGCGGCTTATTTGATACAGGCGAACTTCGCCGCTTATTGGCTGCCCGAGACTGTTGATGCCAGCCCCGTGTATGTTTGGCTCGTGCACGTTACGTCAGGTTTCCTGTTGGCCTGGCTGCCGACTAGCAGGGCAGCCTCCTTACTCTGATTGTTGGTAGGTGTATCCTCAATGTTGCTGGCCAGTGATGCCATTTTGCTGGCGTGTGTGATCGATAGAGATGAGTGTTTATCGCGGGAAAACTTGACTATTTGCTAGGCTTCAACGTATGTTCAGCTTATCAAAATATTACTGGCTTTTCCTTGTACGCGAAGCTACTGCCCTATTTGACTAAGCCAATAAGAATGCCGCTATTTTAATATTTTATGCACGTTATTGGTCTGCAGACAGCTACGTTGTGTCAGTTTTTTCAAGGCTATGTTGGCACAAAATATTTTCGCGATATACCATCATCTCTAGTGATCGAGTTCGCAGTCTGACTTGTAAATATTCTGTGCTCTTAGCGTAACAGTAACATCGTTCTGACTGGCAGAGTCAAATATGCGACGTTTCTATACATAGATACGCTGCCAATAACCATGAAGCAGTGTTGCAGATGTGTATGAGGCACTGAATCAAAGTGGCGCAATTACGCGGAAATAAGGGGCCCTTAGTTATGAAGTGTGACGTGTTGACAGGAGGTCTGTCAGTGGCGGTCCCTGGAGAGTTGAGAGGTTACCAGGCGTTGTTCGAGCACAAGGACTTCAACAGCGACAATGTGCAGTGGTCGGAGCTGGTTGAGCCGACCATCAAGCTGTGTGAGGACGGTATAGAGGTGTCTCCCTACCTCGCCAATATACTCAGCTCCATGGAGGGCGCCATCAAGAAAAGTCCCACACTCAGGTGAGGACCCACGTCCACCACCACATGTCTACAACTACCTCTTATACTGTACAGGCTGTATCGGTACAGCAGTTACAAACTTTCAGGAGAAACAAGAGTACACACAGACATCACACAGCAATGCATGGGCAGAAACACTTTCCTGGCGCGGTAGTGACGACACAAAACACAAGAAAGTAAGGACATGAACATGAGGAGAAAACATGTTTATTGCTCCTAATACAGCAAAACTGTTGAGAAGTCTTTGGCTGGTTATATGGCGCTACGTAAACAGAAGCATCAGATGACGGTGCATGCGCACACGCCGTTGTTGCTGCCTTTCCGCCTGCCGACACAGTGGTAGTTGGCTGGAACATTACACGAATGCTGAGCTCGCTGAAACTAGTTTTATTTTACTGTATTAAGAATAATAAACATGTTTTCTCCCCTTGTTCGTGTCCTTTCTTTCTTGTGTTTTGTGTCGCCACTGCTGCACCAGGAAAGAATTTCCGACCATGCTTTGCAATGTGATGTCTGTGTGTACTCTATATCTCCTGGCAGTTTGTAACCGCTGTACTGATACACTCTGTATAGTAGCTATACACGTTTACATTAAGGCATGTTGATCCGTAATTTCTACTGCTTTTACGATGATTTTTTAAAAATCCTAAACGAGAGCGAATATATAATAAAAAACTGTTGCACACCTTTGTTAAAAACATTGTATACTAATGTTGATAATTTTTCAAGACAAAATACACAAAGGTTTCAGCTAATTGTGCCATTAACTGCTTTAAGGACATTTACATTAATAAATTAATTAGTCTATTATGTATAGTGTGTATATAAAAAAGACTACATAGTAAAAAGGAATTATTTTTTTTTACAAAACGGTACAACCTGCATCCTACCTCGGCGCAAAAGGAGTGTTGAGGAAAGCTACACTTACTGTGGCGGTGTTGCGAACGGATACCTTGTCTACTGGTCCAGAGAGGGATATATGAAGGGCTTATTTTAATAGTGACACAACTCCAATTTAGTTCATTTTTAGATAAAGTGACCTGAACGTAATTCAATGTCAAAAATTCTGTTTTCGAGATAGGTGAAATAATGAAATTCACAGCGTGGAGAAATACCACTTTTGAAATAAGGTAGAATTAACCTTTCGTAACACGATGGTGAATACAACTCCTTATTTTACAAAACTGAAGTTGTACCACTATTAAAATAAGCCCTTCATATAGGGTCACACCCTACAGGGAGACTCTTACGCTCGTAACCGGGGGGGGGGGGGGGGGGGGGGGGGGGTGGGGGATAGTTTGGGGTTTCTTAAAAGTTAGGTGGTTACTATATTATACGTACCTATTGTGTTGTTTTGTATATTTACGATTGTTCTGTATTGACGTGTTTGTTGTATCAATGTATTTATTGCAGTTATTTGTTTAGCACGTGTATACTAAGAGAGAATATTGGGATTGACTTTTGCACGGTTGTGATATTCTCTGGTTTTGTCAGTATTGAAATTGTCGTTGGTGAAAAATTAGTGCGTTCTTGTGCTTAATTAGTCATATCGGGATTTGTAATATTGTATAAACTTACAAGGCGCAGCAGTGAATGATGGCAGGGGACTCTGTAACATTACATCCAGCCTCGTTCACTGCATTATTCACCTGCTTAGCAAGGGCAGAGTTACTCCGGACAGATTATGCTTATTCTGCAGCTGATATGCACAGATCCAGAGCATATTTGTGTAGGACATGAGCGTGTGCACCCCAAGTTGTACCTGTTAGTTTTCTAATAATGTTATTCCGAGTATCCGTATTTTGTGCATGTGTGCATCGGTGGGATTTCAGCATTTTGATTGAGGGGACAATAAAGAGACACCAATCCAGGTTTTAAAAAAAGGAGGTACGGGTGTTCTTCCTCGGAAAAATTCGAATTTCAGGCTGAAAAATGGAGCTGTTTAAGCAATTTTCGGCCAAGTTATTGTGAAAGTTACAAACGGGAGGTTTATAACCTTTACGAAAAAAAATTGACGCAAAAGTGAAAATAGTGTGCACATTTTTTTCTCTCATGAATATAGAGGTGGAATGTGCCCCTCCCCATTACCTCCCACAAATCGCTCCCATGAAACTGTGATAAGTACGATCAGTAAGGTGAGGGGAGGTGGGTGGATTTTACTGCCCTTTAACAACGAGGCCTTGAGAGCCGAGGAGGTTGAAGTGAGGTGAAAGAACAACACAGCAGCCTTGCACGAGCCGGGATTCGAACCCAGGGCCTCTCGCACAGTAGACGGGCGTCCAACTGACTACACTACGGAAGCCGACACGATCTGTAAGAAACTGAACGTGGGTTACAATGTAGGTTTATAGTTTATTGTTGCCCTAACAAGTCCTGCCACCAAACACGCTCTCTGGATCCGTGCCTGGAAGTAAAGTAGCTGTATGGTAATATTCTAGTTAAAATGCAGACCTCCACCCTTGAAGGAGTGTATATGGAGACATAATGTTTGTGTGGTACAGTGAGATCCTGATCAACAACGTGACAGGAGAAGTGTGGAAGGCTGGGGACAAGATGAAGAGACCACGGCTAGCACAGACGCTACGTGTCATCAGCAAGGAAGGAGCTAACGCCTTGTACAACGGCTCGCTCACTGCTGACTTCGTCAAGGACATTCAGGACCTGGGTGGCATCATCACCGAGCAAGACATGGCTAACTACAGGTGAGATGTTCCTGCCCGCCAGTTATCTTACAGGGGAAATCGTAGTTGTACATTTTAAGGGGAGTGGAAGAAAGTTTATAAAATAAGGGATAGGGATTTACATATAAAATTATATATATAGGCTATTATGTCAGTATCATGAAAACTATGAACAAATAAGTATTTTTATGGTCCAAAAACACTCGAAAATACCAACTCGTATTAATCTCCCCTCCCCTAAGTTTTTATTCCTGTAATACTGTTCGCCTATCCATAATTCGGATAATTTCTTTGTCCGAACAGCTGTTACCAGGCGTGGCGAAAGGCGTTTGTCATTAGGAAGTTAAGAATTTAAAAAAAAAGTGTACACATTTTACAGATATGATTTATATGTTTAGTTGGTTATTATCTACGTAATAGGAGTCACACATTCAAGTGAAATACGTGCTGATAAATAGTCAGAGTTTTCTTTTTAATTATTCTGCACCTATGTAGTAATCTCATTGAGAACCTGGCCCTTGCAACAGGTTATCATGTAGTTATTTGACCCCTCTGACGCACTGGTTATGCCGTCCATTGCTATCAGCAAACGTGACTGAGACACATCTGATATAATTTAAAATATAAACCCAAACAGTTTTTAACAATTTTAAGTTCCAAGGTCATGTTTCTTATGAGTTTGCTGCATTTAAAATTAAAATTGTTTTAACTTAGCCGAATGCCGAAGTCGCCCAGCGGTAGGTAAAGCTTCGGACTTTACAAGAATATTTGGAACAATGCTCAACACGCGTAAGTTATGCCTGCTTATAAATATCACTCGCAGAACGTTCCACACGAGCAGACCCGTTTAAGGTCTAACCGTTGTCTCTAACTTTCTTTTTATGCTGCCGAAAATGACGAAGATAGGTGCTTTTGTGGTCCTTGTTTTCAATTTTACCTCACAAAAATACAAGCATCAACATTGAGTGGTTCATACAGGCGAGTGTTCGGCGAGAAGACGGCGTGCCATCATTCATTGTCTTGAGCCTAGAAGTTGTGGGAAGATATGATGCGCGTGGTGCGTCATCCTAACCTCTTCTGCAATTCTAGGTCTCAAACGCGCAAAGAAAAAACTTCACCAAGACGGACAATAAATTAAGTATGTGTTATGTACGTACATAAACGTATTGGGAATACATAGTGAATTAGCACCATTATTTCATGGCGTAATATTAGTGACAAATGCTTGTTATACAAGCTCGTGACGTTGAAGATCTGCACCAGAATGTTCAAACGAAAAAAGAGGTCGTAAAGTCATAAAAACGCTCATTTTCGAACTCGAGGAAATAAGATTTAAAGGTTAGTGGAGGTCGTGAAGTTGTTTCTCAGTCGTGTAACGTTCTTCGAGAGTTATTGTTCAGCAAACATCACTGGCGCACGTTGAGCTTCCTACTTGTCGAAGCTGTGCACGTCACTCGTCGGCCATCTTAGAAGCGGGCGTGCAGATAGGACATTGTTGCAGTGTGCGGTGGGAGCAGCCGGCGTCGACGACGTTGGACGAGGGCGAGGTGACGGTGTACTCGATGCCGTTGTCCGGGTCCGGCCACCTGGTCACCTTCATGCTCAACCTTCTGGACGGCTTCCTGCCCAACGAGCCCAACATCACCGGCTACCATCGCATCGTCGAGAGCATGAAGTTCGCCTACGGCAGGCGTACACAGCTTGGAGACTCTGCCTTCGTGCATTCTATCGATGACGTGAGTATACCTTACCTTCCTCTCTCACGCAGCTCAATATAGACTGTTGTCTCACATAAGAATTACAGTTTCGGCCAGCTATGAAGACCATCATTAGAGATGATGGTATATAGAGAAAATATTTTGTGCCAACATACCCTCGAAAATGCTGTAGTTTCTTGCAACTTGTATGATTCGGTGATATACTTCTGACACAACGTAGCTGTCTGCAGACCAATAACAGGCATCAAATACTACAATATCGAGATCCTTATTGGCTCAGTCAAATAGGGTAACAGTTCCTAGTACAATCTAAAACCAGTAATCTTCTGGTAAGCTGAACGTGTATTGAAATCCTGCTAACATCACGTTTTCCCGCGATAAACCTTCATTTGACTGAGCCAATAAGAATCCCGGTATTGTAATATTTAATTACTGATGTTGGTCTGCAGACAGCTACGTTGTGTCAGACTATGTCACCAAACCATACGCCCGACAAGAAACTACAGTGTTTTCAACAGTATGTTGGCACAAAAAATTCCGCGATATACCATCATCTTTAGCCATCATATCGAATAACATGTTCAAATTCCTACATAAAAGTACTTTTTATTTTAATGTACTTAAGAACCAACTGTGTGTGTTTGTCCAAAAATCACCTGTGGCGGAAGAAAACGCTCCTTGTTCCAAGGCAACAAGTGAAAAAAAAAATGAACGTGAACATAACTGTCGAAAAGTGGAATTCTTACACGAAACATACAATACGTGTTCAGGCTGGGGGACACAAAATGCGCCGCTACATAACCAAATTCGCGTTATAACGGGCGACGATATAGTGATATAGTGGACATTTAGTTGCGTATAATTAAGGACCGCTATTTTTCGCGAAAATAATTTTGCCCCTTTCATTACACAACAAACAAACAAACTGAATGACGCAATTCGCTTCCAAGAGAAGCTTGGCGAAGCGGCGAAAACCTAACTCTGATGCCATCTGTCGGTGAAACATTAAACTACTCATGTGGCGCGAAGCATTAGCGGCGTCTGCCAACGACAATCGGCTCGGTTGCGTCGCTTTGTGCTTACGCTAATTAAATAAAATTATACAGTCAGTTGGTAGGTCAATAAGCACTTTAAAAAACATTTTAAAGTATATTAAATACAGAGACGTTGTTTGCATTTGATGTTGTTTTACTAATGCTGTATTCAAATATGAAAATACACGGAACTACATGCAGTTATTCGCTACCAACCATACAAACAATAATGTAACTGTTGTTAATGTTGACTTATATGCAGTAACGGCAAGTTATTTTTTCAAAGGTTAAATCTTTAGTGCTCACTTTATTCCGAATGACCTTATATATATATATATATATATATATATATATATATATATATATATATATATATATTGTAACATGCAGATTATTGAAATCACGAATTTTATCTTTTCCTAGCAATAAACTATATTTTATGCTACGAGGACCTCTCATCTCTGTGAATATTACACTAAAATCTTGTTATATACAAGCATTTTACAAAATAGTTGCATTACCCATGTTATGCGATAGAACGACAAAGTTTTTGGTTGTTAAGTGAATAATTGAAGCTTGCTAAATACGAAATACTCCATACTGTTCCAGTCAAATGATAGTCTACTAAGTTACTGATTAAAATATACTACTAAATATTTCCTCACCTAACAGTTTACTGCTCAATTCCAACGATTTTATTTTGTGTTTCATGTTCGTTTGTATTGATATATTCGGGCGTATCCTGAAACAGTCAGTGTAAATCTTCATTCCATTCTTACCCTTGAGTCATGAAAAAAAAAGACAATGACTCAGAAATCCTGGTGGTTTAAACTTCTTGTTACTGTTTACTAAATCATAATTACTAGGGACCTGAAAAATTCACGTTTCGTTTTGGGCGCAAGCTAACATCCTGAAAATATTTTAATTCGTGACACTTTCATAATTGGCCCTCCTGGAAGGCAAGTTACAAATAAAGAAGCTACTACTTGTGGTAACAGTGTGTCAACGAGAACCAATGATATGTTGCTGTTTGTTTAAGATATTTGGAGTCTAGCCTATGGGTCAGTGAACCAGTGAATTTTTCCAGTATGTACTAATTATTTACAAATTACTTCGTTAAAAAAATCTGAAGAAATAATCCCTGACATGCTAAATGACTAACTAGCTTGATGTAAGAAGGGGTGACATTGTGAATATAGTTGTTTGTGGTGGTTGGTGGTGCAGCTATTGAAGAACTTGACGTCTAAAGAGTACGCGGAGCAGGTGCGGGCGCTAATCAACGACTCGACAACATGGAGTGACCCGGAGCACTATGGCGCAGTTGTGGCGCAGGCTGACGACCATGGCACCGCCCACATCAGCGTCCTGGCGCCCAATGGCGACGCCGTGTCTGTCACCAGCACCATCAACCTCATGTGAGTAGCATACCCAGCCCAACTCAGTTGGCATATGTACCGCCGTAGTAGGAATTACTGACAATTTACTGATCCCAGTTCAGAGTGCAGATTATTCGAAAGTGAACCAGTGAAAATTCACAAATTTTTACTGTTTAGAGGCATGCAAATTTCGTGCTACTATTTGGCGACAGACTAGATTCCACTTGTCTGTGCTCATCCAAACCACAGATTAAATAGAAATACAGATGTGAAACGACGTGGCGGCTCATTTGATACAGGCGAACTTCGTCGTTTGTTGTCTGCCCAAGACTTTTGTTACACCCCCCCCTCCCCTACCGGTTAGCCACGTGTATGTTTGGCTTCTGCGAGTTATGGCAGACTTTCTATTGGCCTGGTTGCCGACTAGCCTTACGCTGATTGGCAGTAGATGTATCCACGATGTTCCTGGCCAGGGAAGCCATTTTGCTGTCGTGTGGGACTGAGTTCGCTGGCCTACCGGCTATTTCACTTCTGTATTCCTAAATATTCTGTGGCCAAATGCACTTCGTGATGTGATGTTATTGCATTTGGATCTTCATATCTTTGTGCGCCCACAACACAGCATAGTGCGTATTTTACTGTTGACCTTCAATTATAGACTGAAAAAGTGCTCTAACCGTGCACATTGTCGGTCGACAGCAGAAGCCAGATGAGCGTACATACACTAACTTGGAATCCATCCTGTCAGATTGTAATGTATAATTTATAATCTTTACCTATGATTTTCCACTGATGCAATTTGTTGAAATTGTGATATCAGAAATAAGTGAAAAAAACATGTTGTCAATAAGTCTTCACATATTCCGATAAATAAATATAAATATCGTATGAGGAGTTTACCCGAGGGCCAGGGTATCGTAGATCTAACTACTAGCAACTGGACGCCCTTAGACATCTACTTGTCATGAAGGATGACAAGAGCTAAGACCAAACGCTGGAGAGTAGCCGGAAAACAAGGTGTGGGGAAAACAGGAGATTCTCGAGAAAATCAAATGCATCGTCCAGTAGATTCTCACATGCGAAAATTCGGGGACCGACCCCGCAGGGACTTGAACCCATATCACCTACTTATTCCGATTAAGGGTCCTGTAGTTATTCAAAAGAGTTAAGTGAAAATTCACTGATTTCAAGTATTTTTTCAATGATTTAATTTGTTAAAACGGCTTCGTCGGAAATAAGTAAAAAAAATATATATATATATATATATAATAAAATAAACTATTTCTAGGCAATTCAGTGAATATTCACTTATTCCGATGTATAGAATGTAAATAATTTGTGGTGAAGGTGACAGTTAAGAGGACATGCGCAGAGAACATCAGATGAACATCAATGTTTGTGTGCGCAGTTTCGGGTCTCAAGTGCGGTCCACCAGCACGGGTATAATCCTCAACGACGAGATGGACGACTTCTCGGCTCCCAACATCACCAACGCCTTCGGCCTGCCTCCCTTCCCCAACAACTACATCGAGCCTGGCAAGAGACCTCTGTCGTCCATGGCTCCTACCATCATCGTGGACAGGGGAGGAGACGTCAGACTGGTGGTGGGCGCGGCTGGAGGCACCAAGATCACCACCGCCACTACCATCGTACGTCGCCATTCTTCCTTGCCCTCGTCCCCCTCATCATCACATATACTGTCTGTCAGGTAGTTTGCGAGTAGCTTTTATACCAGATACACTGAGAAAAAGAAATCTATATATATATAAATGAAAGGTGACTGATTGACTGACTGACTGACTGACTGACTGACTGACTGACTGACTGACTGACTGACTGACATATCAAACTGCAGCCCAAACCACTGGACCTAGAATCGTGAAATTTTTTGTGGGGGTTCCCTTCAGGTCGTAGGCGAGCACTAAGAAGGGATTTTTCGAAATTCGACCTCTAAGGGGGTGAAAAG
>PNEQ01031281.1:0-30881 GCA_003012365.1 Medauroidea extradentata
GGTTTTCAAACAATTATAAACTATGTAAATATTCCGTCGCCTAACCTAAATCCACTCTGTCAATTGGCCGTACCATGTCCTTAAATAAATAGCCAGCATGCCCACTATTAGGCTAGCAGAATATTTGTTGTACACATAAAATCGACTTTTTTATAATACAGATATTGCAGTTTTTACAGTGGATAATTATTAATACTGTGTCACAGGTAAGATATGCTACGATTATTATTGTCCTCACAACGAATGCACAGTAACTGTTTGCTTCGAAAACGTCTAAAATATTCGTTGCTGTAAAATTCCAGTGGATTTTTTTAAGTTACGCACAAACCTTTGAGTTAAATCAAGAAATTACGTCCACGCACTTCACAAACTAACCTAGCAAACACAATTCTTGACCCGCCATTTTTCTGAAAGCTCCACTAGATTCCAATTTAGGGTGGTCTCTCGTCGACTAGATTCTCGCACTTGAAAACTAGTGCGAAACGAGTGGACCTTCCGACTATATTGAACTGTGTATACGAAAATCGCAATCTAGTAGATTCCTACACTTCGAAACTAGTGCGAAACAAGTGGGCCTTCCCACTAGATTCAACTGTGCATACGAAAATCGCGATCTAGTGCCAATTTCTAGTATTAGTGGACACTAGATTCGTCTCTGCATACGGCCCATTGTGTAAACAAAAGAAAATGTTTTCTGTGGGGGAAATTACGCAATTATATGACTGTCCGGAACTTTAAAAATGCAAATAAGTGTATGCGATGCAAACATACTGTGATTATTTTAATAACTGTGTTCGTTATTGAAACTATAGTAAGGTTAGTAGGACCGAATCGTCCGCGCATCTATTTACCGATTGATCAAGAAGAAAAATTGTAGTAAAGTAACCTCTCAAATTTTCGTAGGATTAAATTTTGGCCGCTTTGGAGTACCTAGGGTTAAAGAATTTCGTGTTTCAAGTAATTTGTTGCCTAAAATGTTTTGCACTGTAAATTTGGCGTGTTCCAGTTGTTGGAGCATAAACAATACGCACTCGTTGCGGGCAATCACTTGTCTGTTGCATATTAATTTTCAGTTTTCGGGGCGCACAAGTTGAGCCCTCGGAGCAGTCAATTGGATTACGCCATTAGGTCAGGTTGACCTGGGTCAAACCAGGTAAAAAAGAGTTGACAACTTATGGAGGAACGAGTAAAGCTGGGTTCGCAATTAAAAACTTAAGAATTAGACTTGACTTAAGAATAAAAAGTGTGTTTCTTAATGTACCGATTCGCAACAGAACTTAACAGGCCGTGTGAGGTCGTGTGACGTGTGGGCCATGACTTAAGAAGTAACAGGTATAGCGAAATTTTATATTTTTCCGTAAGAATTAAGGGAATGAACCAATCAGAGCATTCGGAAAGTTAAATATACGTGGCGGATATTTAAAAAATATACGTTAAATACGGTGTGGTGCTATATATGATGGATTTGGCATATTATGATCATTTCAAGCTAAAAAATGCAGTTAAGATTATATTTATTTTAAGTTTAACGACAGAATAGCTGTTTGAAAATCTTTTAAAAACCCATTTGGCTGGCGAACAACTCGTAGTATAAGTTATTACTGTTTCGTATACATGGCATATTATTATTTATAAAAATGTTAATCAGATTTAATGGAAATTCTTGCTAAAATAACAGAAATATAATATGTTTGTTACATGTACTTGTTTAGACGCTTAACTCATTAAAATAACTTGTTTAGAAGCACTAACTGTGAAGTGTTCGGTGGCTCAGAGGTAACGTTTTGGTTTGCTGACCCCAAGGTTGATGGTTCAAAACTCACTTGGAGTATATATTTTTAGTAATTTAAATTTGTTAATTTATATTTGCACATTACGAATAAGTGAAATTTTCTTGGGTTTATACGTGCAGCCTCGGTATAATGTGATTACCCGATTGTACGAGACTGTTATTCAAGTAATGAACAAGGAGATGCAATTTTTTGTTTCTAACATATTTTTTACATTAGTATTTCATTTATACCATTCCTTGGCGATATTCTGGACAACTGGCGACGAAATATATTGAGGAATCCACAGTAATTTCACGCATTTGAAGAAAGCAGAGTAGTCGGGTTCTTATTGGTTGGAATTAAGAATTAACACATTTATTATGAACCAGAATTACTTAAGACTTTTTTCCATGTGCGTGATTGATGCTTACTGCATAATTCTTAAGTTTTTAATTGTGAACTAGGCTTAAAACGCCTCACTTGATTGTATTTTAAACATGGCTGAACTAGCAGATGTATTTTAATCAACGAGAAATATAGTAAACATAGAGGGACGTAAGCGCTTTCTGGCTGAAGCCCAATTGAACTTGTGTCGGCCATGTTTTCCATCGTCAAAACAGGGCAGGGTGTTGGTTAGAGATAATTACGTTTGTGTGCCGATAATAACATAAAAACAAAGCTTGCGATGCATTGTGTATGTCTATGTGGCATGTAAAGCATATAAATAGCTCTGTCTATCGTTTAATAATTTCGGAACGAGAATAAATCGTAAATACAGGATGAAAACAATTGACGAAAATGTGCAGGTAGCGAGTAACTGGCTCACAATCCAAATATACAAATTTTAAAAATGTTAAAGTAAACATTTGTGGACATAAAATATACATATTACGCATTTCAGTTCTGTGTAATTATTGTTACCTTAGTTTTGTGTGCAGTACACTTTGTAAGTTAAGGTTACTATGTTTATAGGACTACTGGAAATTGTAAATTATAAAACGTCTGAACATATTCAAATAAGCCTGCATTTATATACACAAATTAAAAATAAATACTATAATACATTCTTATTACTACAAGAACCATGCATATAACATTTCAACTACATCAACAGTAAACAACCATGCCGCCCACCCGAACCTTATTTAAGAACCTCGACCTTATACAAATAAATAAATATTCGCAATTTTGGTATGTCGCCATGTAGCGAGTTCAATTCTTGCCTGCCTCTCTAGGCTACCATTCCCAAACCCCTCCTGAACCTTCCAACTCCTAACAGTTATCATATAATTCTGTAAAATATTCCTCTCACCAACTTCACAAGCATAGACTGTCTAACCGATTCGTTCTCTTCCACTCCACTTGAACCTTCTCACTGGTGTTTACTCTCCCCCATTCCCTCCCTTACCTAGGTGGCAATTTAACCATCCCCAACCTCCCTCTCTAGTCACAAGTATGAACATCCTGACCAGACTTTAATTTCTTCTTCTGTCTTTTAATGTACTCCGTCCCATTTCCTTCAACATTACAGATGGCCTATATATCCCTTCATCCTCCCATCGTACCGCTGCCTTCTTCACATACTATTCACCCATCCCGTTACCCTCTTTGCACCTTTTTCCATTCCCGCACCTCAAGTTCCATATATGTATCCTTCTCTTTGGCAACATATTACAGCCCATACCATACTATCAATCAGTATGTATTTTCCTTCTCCTCCCAGTAATGAATTTCTACACACGTCATTAAATGTTATGTTTCGTTAATATTTTATTTGTGTTGATTGTAAACCAAAAAGTTCTGTACCTACCTTTTATCCTGTCTCATTGCAGTTACCCATAACAGTACAATTCATCTACTGCATAAACAAAGCCTATAGTAGTTGTAGTATGCTTTTATTTTATTGCTGTAGTGTGTGCAGCCAAACACTCAGATAGGCCACACAATCTGTTGTGGACTGCAGCAATTTAATACATATTTCATGTTGGCGAGGGTACGAATGTCCTCTAGTGATACGTTAATCAGGTGTAGTTGTAACGGACTCGTCAACAAATACCACAACGATCAATATCCCAAAATATTTCTAACGATTCTCGTATAACCTACATTGCAACATGCATCAGCTGACAATGTTCTGACTATAGATAAAATGGCCGACCAATTTTAAATAGACTTCACCTGAAAGCCTTGGAAATAGCTTCTTCCGCCCCTCTATGTTTACTATATATCTCATTGATTTTAATAATGACGAATCACGAGATTATAAAGCTCGTACAGCTGCACCAAATAATGCACGAGGTTTTTGTTTTACTCGGTCTCTCTCATGAGCTGGAAGAGTGGGGTCAAGTTGACCCAGGTCAAAAAGAGTTGACAACTATCGGAGGAGCGAGGCATTGATTTTATGGCGGAACTAGCAGACGTATTTAGAAATTTTAATAAACAAGAATCATAAGATAATGAAGTATCTACAGCTGCACCACATAATGCACTATAAATAATAAAGTGCTTCTAATGAAATTATGAGAAGTTAGAAAAATACACTGTACTAAACTTAATTGGTCTGAGGAATAATAATAATAATTCGTATGTATGTATTTATTTATTATTCCGTTGAACTACATTAAGTACATAACAGTACAGTAGCATAGAAATTCGTCAAGTTTACAGCAATTAAAACCCTATGTACAAGAAATATATACAAACCCTCATTGAATATACAGTTTAACTACAACAGGTGATATACAAGTCCAACATCAAGGCGGATAATAACTTAAAGATTTTTAATGACTTGAATTACTAACCACAAAGAAAAAAATTCGTGAAAGGAGCTTATCATTTACGGGAATTAAACACATTCTGCAAATATTAACCAATTTTTGGGAACTGTTTTTAGATGTTAACAACCACATGCAAACAACACCGTAACATAAAACTTTTATTGGTTAGAATAAAAAAAATCCTTATTCAGCTGCCGCAACTTTACTGTCGTCATCCATGTCTGAAATAATTCTTATTTTCTCTAATTTTCAAACACGGCAGCGAAAGCAAACTGCGCAGTCAACAGCAGTATGCTCATCGTAACATCTAGCAGACGATTTGCTCCTTCTTGCAAACTCTTCCTCGCGAGGAGGAGCTAAAAGCGCATGCCCTTTTTGACCTGGGAGCATCTTGACCTGACGAGTAAAAATCCCTGCGCCATCTTGTTTCCGGTGAGTAAAACACCTAGGAGTGCCCCGAGAGCTGCAAGAGCACAAAGAGTCGCCATGTCAAGGCCGAGTAAAACAAACCTACGATAAATGATAGTGTCTTCCAGTGGCGGATTTAAGTACTTATCTTAGGGGGGCAGGGAGAATGCCTTAAGAAGTATATACACCCACCCCTCAAATCAAAAGCGGGGGGGTCCGGGGGTCGTCTCCCGGAAAAATTTGGATTTATAGTTTCAAAATGGTGCTATTTCTGGAGTTTCAAACCCAAAATTTCGAATATACTGCTTTCAAAAAATGGTAATCTATTTTTTTAACGATAAATTATGCTTGTAAAGGGAAATTCTTTATGCTGATATAGAAAAATTCTGACGTGCTATCTGGTCACCACCCCAAATTAGTAAGAGTAATAACCATCAATTACAGATATAATGAACATGTCATGCGACGAATCATTCTTTTCGTCATCGTGTCAGGATGCCGATATTCTCTGTGCACAGAATTTCTTTTAGGAAAAACAGAAATGTATATACTTTGTCTTTGTGGAAACAGCAGGTGCAAGCGTCTGGGCCTTCTCAACTCCACTAACGCTCATTTATCCCCCTAGCTGCTAGATGAGAGGGGAGGAAAGCCAGCCTATTGTGTTTAAGATACAAATCTTAAATAGTTACAATAACTAGAATGTGAGGAATTTTAAGAATTATATAAACACCTAGGGTATTTGTCAAACTGCAGCTAAATGAAATTAAATAATTATGTAATAAATATGGTAGTGGCAGGAAGTTAAGTGTCCTAGAGGGGCGGGGCTATCTTTCGGAAGCTGTCTTCTGATTCGCGCCAATTGAACCAACATCTGCAGGACAAGCAACAAGGAAGTTGGCGCTAAACAAGAGCATGGCTATATTGTTGACAAATTTTGGGACAGATGTTTTCGAGCCACGAAAGACGGCGTTGAGACGCTGATAACGATGGGCCGAGGTGCCCCAGGGAGTCAGTCCAGACACCGAACGCCTTTACAGAGATGGTGTTGAATCAAGAGATCGACGGGCCAGGGTATACCGGCGTGGGTGTTTTCAATTTATTCGTCGGGACGCTTATGCGGTAGTCGGACCAGTTATTTAGAAGTTAGGGCGGTAGACCACTGACGTCGCCATGGTAACCTTCGACGTAGTTTAGCTACGTATTGCTCAGACTAGCGGGCGTATAATCCTAAGTGCAAAACCGACAAAATTTGCATAATAACGATCATGCCACGGGATGGCTTGATACATGGTTTAAACTGAACTTACCGACTTCCTATTACGCCACACACTTTACACCACAAAATTTTAGGTCGTCACAAATTAAGAACAATTTTAAGATTCTGCTTTGACGAATATTTTTTTGGTTGTGTTAGCTCTTGAAAAACGTGCTACCTGGTAAATTTTGCAATAAATTTTGTTCTGCTGGTCGACGTATTTTCTTGGGGATCTTCAGGTTACTTCGTCCCTTCATTCCGGTGCTGCGGCATACTTAATCATGTCACCCATCAAAAGCACAAGCCCAAAATACCCTGCTGTTAAGTGCTAAACAAAATCTCTTCACTTATTCAAAAGCCTCGTGTCACGGGAACATATAACCAATGAAACCAACAGCTTTATTGAAACTAAAAAAATTATACGGAAATTAGATGTCACTAGCCAATGGCTATTCGCTCAAGTTTACAGACACAAGAATTAAAAGAATTGTTGTATTTTTAAAAAATTTCTGAAAGTCTAGTAAAATTATTTACTTTATTAGATTTCTTTAAATACAAAAATTTGTTTTGTGTTTTTATAACTGTAAGCTACAGTCCGTGACATTAATTAAAGTTCATTGTTGATTACTTAACTACCATTATTCATTAAGGTTTCGCTGAGATATGTTCCCGTAACATCGAAATTTTGACTTCGATATGCAGTTTTGGGAAATCTATGCACGCTAAAATATTGTTCTAATAAATTTAGGGATTTTTTACACTAGAACATTACTGCTTTCACGGTATAAATAACATAATAAAAACGAACCTGTGTCGCAGTATCAGCATTGCCGTCTCCTCTGTTGCTATTTCGAACAAGACCAAACTCGCTTACGTAAAACGGAGCTTGAGAGAAAGAAAAAGTTGTTTAACAATATTGAATTTTGCAGTTATGTTCACTTAATATGAACATATTATATGAGTGTTAAGGAATTGGTGAGTCCATTTGTGTGGTTAAATATTATTAACAAATATTTATTTGTAAAAATGCAATGCTTCTTCTGTACATATTTTAAAAATTTACCACACTAAAAAAACACACAACAGGTTCTTAGGTCGGCCCCTCCGCCCCCCTCTTATATCCACAACTGCTGTCTTCTAACGAAATTATAGATGAAGTTGGAAAAATACACTAAACTTAACAAGTCTGAGGTATAATGATAATATTTCGTAACTTAATGAATTTTATTAACTTGGAATACTAACCTCGAAAAAGTCAATATTCCTGATAGTAACTCACCATTTATGGAATTAAACACACTTCGCAAGTATTTCCACATTTTCAGAACTGTTTCGAGAGGTTAACAGCTACATGTAGACCATACCATTACAAACAACTTTTATTAGTTGGAATAAAAAAACCTTTTCACATGACGCAACTTTATCATCGTCATCAAAGTTTATATGGAAATTTTATAATTTTCTTAATTTTCAAAGATGCCATCAAAAATAAACTGTATAATCAACAGAAATATGCTTGCTATAAAATCCAGCAGACGATTTGCTCCTACTTGCCCTCACAACTCTTCCTCGAGAGGAGGAGTTAAAAGAACATGCTCTTTTTGACCTAGGAGCATCTTGACCTCAAGAGTAAAACACCCTGTGCCATATTGTTTCCGGTGAGTAAAATGCCTAGGAGCGCCCTGGGAGGCGAGATTGGAAAACATGTCACATTTCGCGTGGGAGTGGCTCTCGGCTCCCAGTCGCCGGCGCATGCACGTACCTAGTGGGAGGAGCTAGCAGCTGACACGCATGTAGCTCGACACTTTCATGTGTTCCCATCAAACCTAACATAATTTCTGTACATACCCTAAACGTTTTGCTCGGTAACAAGTTACGGAAATTATTTTAAGCATCCGTGTATTATGGTATCTACCACCTCTTATTGCATAACATAGTAATTCAGTACATACTGCATTGAGCATAAAAACATTTTTAGCCATTTCGCGAATCTGAAAATAAATCAATTATGAGTCAGTGCCATTCTATGTTACCGTCCAGTTCTTTTCCTGTGCTTTTATTAACTAGCATCGCTGTCTTCATTTAATTTTTGGTGCTTAGACAATCAGTTCTATCTGCTATTCAGTTCTTCTGTTTATAAGTCAAGGTAATTTAATAAGTAAGGCTCTATTTAGATCTACAGTAATATTACAAAAACGTGACTGGAAAGCTGACTACATACTAAAACTTACGTTATACGTCAATGCAACCAGCAAAATTACTACTAACAGTTTGTAAGTAGATAGTTAAGACAGCTGCCGCTATCAACTAAACAATTTCCTAAATTAATTACAACAAAACTTATTTGAGGAAAAAATAGTTTCTAACCAAGAGCTGGTCGTAAGTTCCTGAAAATGGAATGTGGACGCTCTTAATTTCGCTACAGGCAGTTTCATGAACTGTGGTAGTTATTTTAATCTCCGACATGATGACCTACAAATTACATTTCGGTATCAGAAAAATTTTGCTCCAATACATGTACAGTCAATGAGTTAAGTTGTGTTTCAGCCTCGAAATAATTTGTTATGTAGGAACATTGAATCGTTTATTGGCTGTTTAACATTACTCTAACAATCAACTGTCGATTATAGTTGAAAAATTGCTTATAATAGCTATCGAGAGAATCTCGGCTACAAACGGCAAAGTAATGCATAATTTGTCGGTCTTCTGATATTGGAACTCGCGTATTTAATTTTATATTAAAATATTTTATTAAAAAAATATCTAGGCCTATGTTTGCTGGACGCTCCAGTAACTTATCTGAACATGTCCGTCTACATTAAATATTTACGTCTCAATCTCACAGGTCATTTTTATCGAAGTGTTGTGTGTGAACTAGTCTTTGCGCAAATAAGAAACCAAAATTGTATATTTTATGCACACATTAATCAGATACGGTGACTAAGAGAAATCCTCGCTTAGCATACAAACAGTTATTTAGAGTGCTATGTTTGGTTTGTAATATACGAAACAGCTAAATGTATTCCTAACAACTGTAACAAATTACGGCAAATTTCAAACTTTGCTTGTATGTTTTAAAAATACCCAAAGGCATTTTTTCTATTAAAAATGGGTTCTTTCATATTGCTCTAACTGGCAATATTCCAACCTTATTTGGAAAATAGAGACATGTCTGCAGTAGCATAGGTTTCACATTACATAATAATTTTCATAAACAAAACGATTGGGCTGCCACTTACATTTTCATTGGGAAAAATGCAACGAAAACACTGTACGCTAAATAAGAGGGCATGGTACATATAATTCAACGCTAAAAGCATTACTCTATAACTGCAGGTTTCTGGAAGCCAATTTGCGAAAGTTAAACAATAGCAATCCTAGACAATAGTTTTAGCCAATGTTTTAAACCAAATGGTTTCCAGTGTTAAGAACTTCTGAGGCACAATCTCTGACGCCAAAACCTCGTGCATTTAACTGCGGCGCAAGAGATCACGCGTAACGAATTAGTAAGCCTGGATAAATATTTACTCATACAGTGGGCAAATACCATTATCTTGGATTGTCATTGATTATTTTATCCATACTGGCTTCGAAGAAAAGTGTATAAAACAATTGATGTTTTCAGCATTTATTTATTTATCACGCACTCTTAAGTGCTCCACACATATAAAAGCGATGTGATTCCTGTCGCACTACCGTCTTGCCCATTTGGCTTACGATTTTACTGCCTCCAGCGGATAATAAAAAAACTTGGCTCGCGGACTTCGCTTCACTCGTGCGCACCATCTTCCTACCAACTATTTGTCAATGTGTAAAGATTTCCAAAGTTCCAGACATGATTAGTTATACAGGATGAATTGCAAATGGTAGAAAAACTCACGTGTGACGGTAGTCAGACTTAAATCAAGAACAATAACTAAGCAACCATCACAGTAAGGGTGTGCAACGACCGTGAATGTTACATTGATGAACATGTGAAGTGGCGATAATTCATCTACTACGAATGCAATATTATTGTCGTTCCAGATTCAACTTAGATGCATGATAATACGTATGCAGTGTTGCACATCGCTAGTAGGTAGTGATCTTCCGAAGTACGTCACCGTGTACTTGCTAATTGGGTTGCCTACCTGTTGGCATTGTCATAATGCTCCGACTTCGAATGCTTATATCGTAGTAACGGTGTGTCTGATCGTGTTCAGTCATGTGAGCCTTTTTTTATTCCTTATTTCAATCAAGTTCTTTATTCACTACGATGGGTTGCGACAGACGTACAGGAACAGAAATACATGCATAACAACGGCGGCGTCTCCATGTTTCCCACTTATGGGATCGGATGAAGGTCACACTTTTTTCCCCGCATACGTATCGCCATGCAAATAAATTGAAAGAATTAGGTCAATAGAGGGGTGATAGATATACTTGTATGAACTCTTGAAACATTTACATTCCACCCTCCCATCTTGAGTAAATTCAGTAAATTGTGATATTGTAAATGTATGACATTATAAATGTTTGATGTAACGCTAGTTTTTGGTTCAAAAATTACCCTGAAATGTCCATTCCACCGTATGCACAGTAAGTTAGGTTTTGCGATTTGGAAACAGATAATGTATAATTTAGACAGTATGCTTCCTCAGATTGGATAACATTAACCGAAGCTATACGAAATAGAATAGAACATTATACTCTGTATCACGTACGAATGCACTTTTGTGACATCTTTGTAAGCAGGCATGACTACCGTTTTTACCGTGGCAAAAGAAAGTAGGTCCTTATACCGGGCTCACTAACCGCTGGGATAGTCTTATTTCAATATATATATATGGCAAACAAAGCATGTTTTTTTCCACAAAAAAATGTTTACATATTATTATCTTCAGAACTGTCAAACAAGTTCACTCGTTCGTGAGGGATAGGCCTAAGTTTGTCTGTCTACACTGATTATATCTTCTATAAAACTTATTTCGCCTACGGACGTAATTTCTGTTATACATTTCACAAGATAGTTTTTGAAATGAACAGTGGCGAGGCATGAGTTTTAGAGGAGGGGAAGCAACTAGTGTAGGAACGCCGGCACCCCTTAATAAAGGGGGAGGTCCGGGGGTCCTCCCCCGGGACAATTTTGATTTCTAGGTGCATAATGGTGTTATTTAAACAGTTTTTTTGTATCTTAACATTAAATATACAAATTTTATTGGTAAAATCATTTCTGCGAAAAAAAAAATAATAAGGAAGCGTCTAGTTTACCCCCTCCACGCGACTAAGCTTACACTACTGACTTAACGTTTTTATGTGTTGGCTATGGCCGATAGTTAGCAAAACGTAAATTGAAATAGTGGTTTTATTTTGCTTCATAACTAAACAATGCTTGTATGTATGCTTTTTAGGCTGATTATTAAAAAGAAGTTACATTTTTTACTTAATAACGAAACAATACACTATTATATGGTTAAATATCAATCTAGATAAATTATTTTCTAGCTTGAAGTGCTTACCAACAATGACACTAAATACAGATCAGTAGTCAACATTAAAACAGACGAATGCATACCAGCAATTTCATATATTTACGAAAGCATGTAATCTTAAAACTATTAGAGCATGCATAACACAAAACAGTGATGCAATGCAAACATGTACCAAAGTGCAAAAAATACGATATAACTACTCACTGGACCATTTCGTTAAAATTAATGCAATTGTAATTTGCTGAGAGTTTATTCGTATTTAAAAAATTATATTTTTTAAATTTACTGAATCTAATTAAAAAATTGCTCATTGTCTGAAATTTTTTAAAAACGAATAAAAACAAAAAATGCTGTTTTATACATGTATTGAAGTTGCTCGTGACACTGTTTTTAGTGTGAATTATTTCATTTTAGTATGTCAGTTTTTCTGTCCAGTATATAACCGTTTTTTCTGCAAATTTCGACTTTGACATGCAATTATACAAAAATTATGAAGGCTAAAAAATGTTCATTGTAGTAAAAAATAGTCACAATGCATTTCTAGAAAACAAATCATTTCGCATACAAATATAAAAATGATTAAAACAATTAACAATTTTTAATTAACTCCCCTCCTCCCTTTATCCATTAATAGGTGATTGTTTCTCGGAAACAAAGAAGAACAACCAGTTATTTAAGTTCAGGCTTTCTTACCTCTCATAGGTTGCAATTAAAATAAAAGGAGATTCTTACTAACGTCTTGATGAAAAATCATTATATAGTTAAACATTGCAATGACACAGCCCTTGCTTTACAGAAAGGAATAGAAAGTCGATTTAAAAATACTACACTTACTATTGAAAACTGAAATATAGAAATATAGAAATGCAGCCACGTGTGCGTGAACCTGTGTACAGTGGACCAGACAAAAAGCGATCGATATCTACTCCTTCGTACAAGTTCGGTGTGGCTATTCGGCTAGTCTCGTGTAGTAAGCAAGCTACTCGGTTGCTTCCAGCCCTCGCTACAACTCGGGTCCGCTTGCACCCCCGCTGAGCCATTCATCGGCCACAATAGCTCTAGGGTCTGGAAACAGAGGACACAACTGCTTCCACGGACAAGCAATTTCACGAGACAAGAGACACCACTATCCTCGTAACCAAATAAACCAAGCACTGCAGTGTAAATAAATGATGTTATACTATAAAATTTTATATTATTTTATTATTTAGTAAGTGATGAGAATTATTAGGGAAGCAATGCTTCCATTGCTTCCATGGACGCTTCGACCCTGGTAATGAAGTAGTTTTCTATTGACGTTTACTGACGTTGAGGTTTCAGTTGTACGCCCACACGCCTATGATAACCGCTCCGAGTAGAGGCTTTGTGAATACTGTATATTCTCTCCGTCATCTGATCAAGAATATGATTTAAATGTTTTAGTCAACGAGATAATATCTACTATCAGGATCTGAATTCTCTCCCCTTTTGACTGCTTTAAATAGGCTAGTAGTCATGACCTTAGACAACATAATCTCCTGTTATTGCCATTGTGTGTTTTAAAACTGTGTCTTGTCTATTTTAAAAGAGTTAAAAGTATTTTATTTTCAGTCTGACGGGAGTGTGGCACATTTTATTAAGTACTTGCATCAAGTACACTGCCTACTACGCGCTTCAAATATGTCATGGTGTGTTTGTAAAAAGCTTTTCTCTGCGGAAATATTCCATGTGTGCCCATTGTGCCAATGTATGCAAAGATTAACACATTTCAGACAAGGTCGGAACCTCATTGTTGAGACACTATGCTCATTAAAAATTCAGTTTCTAAGCCATCCAACATGGCTTAAAACTGCCTTTTCAGACTGCCGTACTTCAAAAGTGTACTAACCGGATGTATGTTAAACTCAGATTGCGATGTTAAATGAACTTTTATACAGACTTTCCAACAATAAATTTATATGGTCATGCCTTAAGAGGGCGTGGTACATAATTCAATGCTAAAAGCATTAATCTATAACTGTAGGTTTCTTGAAGCCAATTTGCAAAAAAAGAAACAATAGCATTCCTAGACAATAGTTTTAGCGAACATTTTTAACAAAATTGTTTCCAGTGTTAGGAACTTCTGAGGCACAATTTCTGACGCCGGAACCTCATGCATTTAACTGTGGCGCAAGAGATCACGCATAACGAATTAGTATTAATGGATAAATATTTACTCATAAAGTTGGCAAATACCTTTCTCTAGGATTGTCATTGAGTATTTTATCAATTTTGGCTTCGAAAAAAGCTTAGAAATCAATTGATGTTTTCAGCATTCATTTATCTAGCACGCACTCTTATGACTCCCGCCTACTGGGTGTGTGTTTGTGTGAGTGAAGTACGGCACCAAGGGCGATGTTGACCAGCTCATCTGACATGGTATCACCTCTACTGCAAGACACAAACAGCTTGTTGTGGTATTGCAGATTACTCACTCGCTTTACTGACACTTTCAG
The DNA here is from genome assembly GCA_003012365.1 of Medauroidea extradentata. Lineage (NCBI taxonomy): Eukaryota > Metazoa > Arthropoda > Insecta > Phasmatodea > Phasmatidae > Medauroidea > Medauroidea extradentata. Next base: position 14,158 of record PNEQ01031281.1, read on the forward strand.
AGGTGACCCCATCATTTTATTGGTGGAAAGTTTTAAGAAAAGTCCATTGTATGTTTCTAGAGTCGTTTCATACGAATCCTGCGAGTTTTTTCAGATATAACATGTTGAAAAAGCAGTTTTTAGCCATTTTGAGGGACTCTAAAATGATTTTTATAATCGAAGAGATGCTTTTAAACGACACTACAGTCATCATTTGAAGTGTATTTTCTTTTCGTACATTGACACAATGGGCATATGTGGAATATTTTCGTAAAAAAACGTATTGACGAACACACGGCAATACATTTTAAGCGCATGGTAGGCTAGGCCCTTAATGTCCCATAGAAAAAAAATGGTTCGGCGGGAACCTTGCACGTGAGTTGAGAACTTGACTCATTGAAGCGATGCGACATTTGCTGCTTGTTTCAAGTTCGCCCTTACGTCTCCGTCACTTGCGAGTCTAACGGGCAGGTAGACAGCCCCCTTAAGAACATGTGTACAACTATGTGGTGTGGCGTAAGATTAGCACTAGATCAAACTATGTTCTGTATGGTCTAGAACTACGCATGCGTGAAACGCAGCTCCCAGATAATTCAATGTAAAATTACAAACATAAGGCCAAAAGCTTCTGTTGACACTTTTTTATGCCAGTGAGTGTTAATTTTTAAATCTTAAGGGGCCCACCTACATAGCGCATTAGCAGCCGCTCGACCTCATGGACGTGGAGTTTTCCCCCACAAAAGTGAGTTTGGGTCAAACCCTGTTGTGGAGGAGGTTGTCTGTCGCTCTCGCGAATCCTTAAGTTTTCCACAACACTGGCTGCATATTTGCGCAGGACACATATTACAAGAACAAGATTTCCTCAAAATTTTCAGTTGTTACATGGTACAAACAGTTACGGGATCGAAAGCTAAAGGACAGATCTACTACGGTTAAATGGTTTTAAGTAAAAACAACAACAAATAACGGCATTACACTAGCTAATTACTTAAGAAACTGATAGAACTGAAACCATTTACACTTAGTGTGAGGTACATTAACATATTTTATATGTCAAACACACAATCGCACGACTAATATTTTCTGTAAAAAACGATTTCCTGAACCTTTACATCACAACTTTCATGGCAGGTAAGCGGGCCCCTTAATAGGGAACAGATATCGTAAGGCAGTCGCATAGAAGTGTTGAAAATGTTTTCTCCCTTCTTAAACCTAAATTTTTAAAACAAAAAATATAATTTGAACTAGTTATCGATTTAAATAAAATTTCTCTGAAAACTGTTCAACGTGCATAAGTGATATGCTTCACATGGCTGCCTGTTCTCACGTAGTTTGGGCGTTTGAGGCCTAGAAGTGTAGGGGCGGTAAGGACGAGACAGCACATACATCACGCCTCATCCTGGCCTCTAGGTGCAAGTCACAACTGGCGTACAGTCTTCTCACCGACAACTCGCCTCTATGATACATTCAGTAGTGACCCTATCATTTAATGACATAATATAAAGATAAAGAAGTACTGTGCACACCTATAGCTTTTACAGATTCTGCTCCGATATTTTCACACCTGAACAGGCTTATGTACCTGACACATGGACATTGTTGTTGCGTACTGCGCCTATTATTGTACATGTGAAACAACCAAACTTATTCACAACATGTTTATCTACGAAAAGATAACGTGGTTAAAACTAGGCTTCTATCATTTCTATATGCCACATGCTTATTATAAACATGTTGTTGGGGTCTATCAAAATTTCTAAAAGTGGATTTTTCGGACAGCTGTAATCGGAAAAATATCAACTGGATCAGTAAACCACAGCATTGGAAGCATGCATTTGTCTTAACTACAAACTTTCCACATATAAAATTGTAGGGTCTCCGCTTAAGTCCCATAGGTAGGGACTAGAAATTTCGCGAATTCAATGACCTGCATGCTAGAATCCATTGTACTATGCATACTCAAGTCCCGTCTATTCGTTCATTGTCTGCTGTTCCACTGAGTAGCAGCTAGTTGACGAATTGTCGTGGCTTGAGTATGCATATTACAATGGATTCTAGCCTACAGGTAATTGAATTCGCGAAAATTTCCAGTCCCTACCCATAGGAAACAGACTGGTAGGAAAACACTATACGCCAGTTTGGCGCGCTGTGAATATAAGTGATGCTGTTACCGTCGAGTGTGGAAAGCTGAACCTTATCGCTGGGGACCCTTGTTATTTCTCGAAAATAATTTTGCCTCAGTTCGTTTCAGTGCCTTACGTGCACATCTGCAATAATGTGCTTCATGGTTATTGGCAGCGAAGAGCCGTATCTCATTTGACTGAGTCAATTACAGAAACTTTCCTGCAACACCATGCGTGTGTAATTTGCCGGTAGAATCCCAAGGCTCGCGACAGTTAAAATAGCCAATCACTGACCACAAAGCAGAACTGCAGATGTGCACGTAAGGCACGGAAACAAAGTGTGGCAATATTATTTTCGCGAAAAACAAAGATCCCTACTTATCGCTCCACTGTCTCTACGCATCAAACATGGAAAATTACATCTGATGTACAGCCCTCTGAATAGGACCGCGAATACACCATGTACACCCTACACTATTTTCGACAAAAAAAACTTTAGAAAAAAAGGAGGACCTGAAACGAGTACTAACGAGTGTAATATTCTTTGGATGCTATTACTACGCAGACATCACTCACGTATGTTGAGTGGTTTTCTAATAATCCTGTGTCCGCCTTAGAATGTACAAGGCTAGTACAAGGACTGTTGTTCTGCAAACTGATACACAGCCGCGTTTTGTGGACAGACAAATGATGGGTGCGGACGCGGAGGGAGTCTGGATCAAGCCACTGCGCAGATCTAGATAGTGGCGGCGGGTGCGCATGCGTGGGCGACTGGGAGCCAAGAGCCACGGCAGAGCAAAATGTGAAGTTTTCCAATCTCGCGGACCCGGGAGCTGCAAGAGCACAAAGAGTCGCGAGGTCAAGGCCGAGTAAAACAAACCTTAGGAGTACATGTGAGATTTTGTTTTTGTTTTTGTGGCCCATGGCTATGACAGCCCTCCGGCCAATAGTGCAGCTATTTATTTATTTTTATTTATTTATAAATTTACTCCGGCAATCCCTCTCATTAAAAAAATAGGGATATGGAGTATGTCACAAAATTTACAAAAATAACAATATTTACAACATACAAAGCAGACACAAGGGAAACATGGACTTCATACATACTAGAAGCCTAACATAGTCTCCAAAAGTTAAAAATTATTCACAAACTACAATTCATGTTTACATTATAAAAATCTGTATATAATAAAGCATTTTATGGTCTGAGCATTAAAGACTTTAAAAAACATTTAACAGTAAAGAACTCACAAAAAATTACAGTATAACATGAACATTAAATATGAAATATAGATCATTTACCCTCAATAAAGTTTACATTTTCTTGAACAGAATAAAATACATTTGTGAGCAGCATTGCCTTAACATTATGTTTAAACATCTTATTATTGCTATAACAAATTTCCTTTAATGGGGAACATGCGTGTGTCGGGTATTTAACTAAAAACATTACCAGCATTTAGATTTACTGTTAAATAACATGTGTACTTAATGCCGAGACTTAAAACAACATCTAACATGTAAAAAAACGTCGCCGTAAATGTAAGAAATCCAGAAATTTTCAAACGGGATGAGAACACTCTGTGATTGGCTTGACGTCACTAGGTGAAATTCGCTTGGCGGGAAGCCACGTTTTCCTAGTCGTGGCAAGGCCAGTTACGTTGTTTATGGCGTCGGTATAATACTTTAGGAGTTACAAAACTACTTGAAGCCACAACACGTTCGTGATGAAGCGTGTAGTACGGTGCATATTATCGTGCTGGTGAATTGTGTTTCAGAATATGCGTTTAATACGAACAAATATGTGTAGCTAATGGTTTGCAGCCTTTATAGCTTGATTGTTTCTCAGATATCGCCTGAATATCAAGTGAAATGCGATTGTGGCGTGAGATTCACACTAAAATATTAGTCGTTCTTCGGTACCGTACTTACATGTTAATAATAGGTACTTTAAGGGCCGTAATTATAAACGTCCTCCGAAGGCTTGCTGGCAAGCCCCTGGCCTTTATTCGCGCAGCAGTTCGCTGGCGATCTTCCACCCTTCCTACACTATAGTTGTCTGCCGATAGATCGCCAGGAGATCGCCGGCTGAATGGGAGTTGGATGGTTCTCCTTCATAAAATTTGGCAACACAGCCTCATTTTTAGCAGCGAACATATACTCAAGTTCTCAAAGACCACTGTTATGAACACACCTAACTTTAAAAACAAAATCGTTTCAATTTTGTTCTCCTTGTCTGTAAACAATTTTGTTCTCTTTGTAGTGGGGCACACGTGAGATATTCGAAGTGACTGAGGGCCGTAATTATAAACGTCCTCCGAAGGCTTGCTGGCAAGCCCCTGGCCTTTATTGCGTAGCAGTTCGCTGGCGATCTTCCGCCCTTCCTACACTAAAGTTGTCTGCCGATGGATCGCCAGGAGATCGTCGGCTGAATGGGAGTTGGATGGTTCTACTTCATAAAATTTGGCAACACAGCCTCATTTTTAGCAGCGAACATATTCTCAAGTGCTCAAAGACCACTGTTATGAACACACCTAACTTTAAAAACAAAATCATGTCGATTCTTTCTTTCCTTGTCTGTAAACAATTTTGTTCTCTTTGTAGTGGGGCACACGTTAGATATTCTAAGTGATTTGAAGGAAGTCGCGGAAAAGTTTGACTATGGAAGATAAAAAAAAATTCGACAGTGCGATACACTCATAAAGAAAAAGCAATTTTTTTACCTGATAAAAAATACAAAAACATAACTACAAATAAGAAAACTGACTCCGTGTCCAATTGCAACAAAAGTAAATGTGGAAGAAAATCACTTCAGGATGTAATGCTTGCGATGTATCGCGCAGAGATGAAATGCGGTTGAAAAGGGATCTTCCATGTTCCTAATATATATTTTGGGTAGTCGCGCATGTCGTTTGTCGTCTATTTATTCATAATAGTTGACAACTTCATCCATGTGCCACATGAATTCGTTAAAATTCCTCGCCATTTTTCATAACTGGTGTCTAGAGAACAGCTGGTGATTCGCCGAATGAGGTCTGGCCGTCATTCACCTGCAATCTCCCAAATAGTGGAAACTTGGTGGCGAATGGTTGTTCGCCGGCTATACACCGCTCCATGAAAGAGGTCTATAATGTGCGAAACACCAGATTTTGGTGGAGGGAGATTGGTTGTACTTCGAAAGACGTTTATAATTACCGGCCTTAATCTTAAGTTCCTTATCTGGAAATTGGATATATAAAATAATAAAAGTAAAAAAAAAAAAATATGAGGAGTGCAATGCAATGGTTCGTTGCTATGTGCTTCGTCGTATCACGCTTACATTTAAAAACATATTTTTTTTTTTTACTAACTACAAACGTTAACTCAAACTTATAATATCTGCTAATTGTAGGCATTTGTATAAAAAATTGATGGGAACTGAACTGCAAACAATATCTGTTAGGCTTTACAATGTTTACATATAAGGTTAATACATTTTAATGTGTTCCGCTACCTACCGTGACTTCTGGAACTGCTTGGGTTCTTCCGCGCTGCTGATATCTACTGGTAGACCTCGAACTATGCCAGGCTTCCCGTAATGCACGAATGCTTTGTGCGAGTTATTTACTCTGACTAATATTTTAATGATTGCCTTTAAGTTAATATTTGTGTGTGACTGTGTGTATATATTATTCTTTCTTCTGATTTACTATCGGCGTTTATAAGTTACTTGCTTGTATATCTTAAACGCCTCGAGTTTAAATAGCGCTTAGTTTGTGTTTAGGTCACTCAGGTTACATTTCACAAAATCAATTATTTGTAGAAATATAATGTATTGAACCTACGTCCAAAATATTATGTGCAAGCATTGAAGACAAAAATGTAAATTATTGTAGTGATGAATCGCAGTTTTGCCGAATAATTGATATCCACTGTTTTGCGAAATTTGTTACGTTTTCGTTCATGAACAAATAACTTCTCGATTATTTTTAAGTACGTATTAGAACACTTACGTGCTATATAATATGTGAACATCTTTCGTTTTGCGCCAAGTCGAGATTACTTTAACTTTCTGTCGTACTTCTCGCGATGTGCGCAACAATTGCTATGGGTGGTAGGCAGCAAGCGGGCTGGAGTTTCGCCAGATGACGTCACAGCAGGCGCCATGCTGAAGTCGAGCGTTTCGGCGGGCTTTTTAAATTACGTTACGTTTTTTTGCCGATTGCACTGGAATAAACGCATAGAAATTAAAAGTAAAATGTGATTATTGCTTAAAAATGATTGCGAAATCGAATTAAAACATTTAAAAAAATTGCGCATGTTCCCCATTGTATAGGTAACATATTAAATAATTTAGAAGCTGAAAATTATAATCCTTTTTGATAAAGAGTAAGAGAAGTTATGGGAATGAGTAGATTTCTATTATGTCTTGTATAGTGGATTGTGGACCTCACTATTAAACTGAAAGTTTTTAAATTATCCGCCACATAGGAGAGAGTCTCGTAAATATATTGTCCTGGAAGCGTCACTATATTTTCATCTTCAAAAAGTTTTCTGCAGGAATCTCTACTACGCTTTCTACATAATAGGTTTTTGTTCGGGCTCCCTGAGATTAATGTCTTTGAATGTTTCTTGCAATGGGACAGAATGACAAACTGTATTATTGTGGACATATGCCATTGCAATATTATATCGTCCCAGAAATCTTAAAAAGAAACTAAAAAAAGGCAACCATCGAAATACGAAAAAAGAGAAAACAAGCCGAGTTGGCTATAGTCAACACATCCATTTATAAAAACCACAGAACTTGAAATATCCCGTAAGGGATCATCAGTGTTTTTGTTGCTTTGCGAGGACTGACAAACAGTGGAAGACAATAATTCTACAGCTGGAAATATTACGTTCGTAGCTGAAGGCGAGTGATAAAATAAAATATCGATACCCTCATGTGAAAATCTCGTAACTCCAAAATCTTTTTTTTAGCAGGAGAGGGAGTCTTTTGCTGGTTACAATCCAACAATAAAGGCTCGTGAGCTCTAATTTTTGCTTTAATATTTTTAAAAAACATATCTGGAGATACATGTGAAAACCCCGTATCTCCAAAATCAGATTTATTTTACAGGAGAGAGAGTTTTTCGCTTGTTACAATCCAACAATGGATTTGCGAGAGTTCGGACTTTTGCTTTTAAAATTTTGAAAAACATAACTGGAGACGCGTGCTTTTCGCAGTTGATAAGGAATTTTTTTCGGGGTATATTGTAAAAATAAAACGAAAAAAAAAAAAATGGAGTTACGAGGTTTTCTCATGAGGGTATCGATATTCAGTTGAATAAATCAGTCGTTAATTAACAAAACTAACCTCGAAGTGCCTTAAAAACCAATGACTTGGGCAATAACATATTTTTTTTTTACTCGTTCTAAATCATAAATTTTGAGTAGGCCTACATAAACCAGCATAAATGATTATCAGTTAAACTGCAGTGACGTAACTAGGCTGGTTTCCACTAAATAACTCATTTTAGCGCACATTGGCCTACTCACTCTCTTCCTTTAAAAATAAACCTCACGACCATATACTGCCATTTTCAAAAGAGTTGAATTTAAAAAGTTTGCGATCAGCTGATGTGAAGGAAGGTCCTGACAGTTCCGCAACTCGCGACTTAGGGCCGTAATTATAAACGTCCTCCGAAAGCTTGCTGGCAAGCCCCTGGCCTTTATTCGCGGAGCAGTTCGCTGGCGATCTTCCACCCTTCCTACACTATAGTTGTCTGCCGATGGATTGCCAGGAGATCGCCGGCTGAAAGGGAGTTGGATGGTTCTCCTTCATAAAATTTGGCAACACAGCCTCATTTTTAGCAGCGAACATACTCTCAAGTGCTCAAAGATCACTGTTATGAGCACACCCCTTGGAACACACCATGGAACACACCTAACTTAAAAAAAAAAATCGTTTCGATTTTGTTTTCCTTGTCTGTAAACAATTTTGTTCTCTTTGTAGTGGGACCACGGTCGTAGAAGAACAGGTCTGGACACTCGCCTAGAAACTTGACCCCCTTGTTGTTTGGCTGTAGTTCACCAAGTTACCGAGAATATTGTGTTTTATTGGCGCTGATGTTACAGCAGTCGGACTAAACTCCGCCCACTTCCTTTCCGCTAAAATAAACAATTTATCAAAACGTATTTTTTATCAATTTACGAAATACTTTCTTCGATCACAATTTTAAGAAAAGGCTCCAGCAATCTTTATTTACTTTATAAATGTAACAAATGAAAAAAGTGGGCGGAGTTTGAGTCCGACCGCCCGGAAAACAGCGCCAAAAAGTACGACATTCTCGGTAACTTGACGAACTACAGCCAAACAACAAGGGGGTCAAGCAAAATACATTGTTAGATAGGCGAGTGTCCAGACCTGTTCTTCTACGACCGTGAGTGGGACACACGTGAGATATTCGAAGTGATTGAAAGAAACCGCGGAAAAGTTTGACTATGGAAGATAAAAAAATTCGACAGTGCGATACACTCCTAAAAAAAAAAAAGCAAATTTTTTGACCTGATAAAAAATACAAAAACATAACTACAAATAAGAAAACTGACTCCATGTCCAATTACAACAAAAGGAAATGTGAAAGAAAATCACTGCAGAATGTAATGTTTGCGATGTATCGCGCAGAGATGAACTGCAGTTGAAAAGGGATCTTCCATGTCCCTAATATATATTTTGGGTAGTCGAGCATGTCGTTGGTCGTCTATTTATTCATAATAGTTGACAACTTCGTCCATGTGCCACATGAATTCGTTAAAATTCCTCGCCATTTTTCATAACTGGTCTAGAGAACAGCTGGTGATTCGCCGAATGAGGTCTGGCCGTCATTCACCTGCAATCTCTCAAATAGTGGAAAATTGGTGGCGAATGGTTGTTCGCCGGCTATCCGCCGCTCTCTGAAAGAGGTCTATAATGTGCAAAACACCAGATTTTGGTGGAGGGAGATTGGTTGTACTTCGAAAGACGTTTATAATTACGGGTCTCAAGGCATTCGATTAAGAGCACTGCGATTCCCTGAGGCGGTCTATTCACTAACTTTTAAGATAACCGTAACTTGAGAGTTACGGCCAGTCACCTTAACATTTGCCGTAAATTTTCCCGGAGCGATTCAGTAAGCATTTTGCTTACCTTAACTTGAAAGTGAGCGACCATAAGTTAACAGATGTGTTCTAGGGTGGTGTTAACTTACTGGCTTGCAGTAACTTGTTTCCAAATGTGTAAAAAATCATGGCGGATTAGTGAGGTTAGAACATTTCATAGTCCGAAACGACGATAGTGAAATTAATTTATGATGGATTTGCGAAAAATCCACCGTAACTTAAATCATTATTATTTTAGATGGAAAAACCATACAGCTCGTGTGTATATTTGTCTTAATAAAATATTCGTACAGGGAACAGTATCTGCCGAGTGACGAGCCGTATTTTTGACGTAATTATCGGTGTTGCATATTCAAGATGTTAATTAATGACAAAACGCGAGCTGTTTACAATTAATAAGGTCTGTGATTTAAGCGAAGGGTTTGTTGTTCAAATTGTGTGTGGAAACATATTGTGTGTCAGACAGGCTTGCTTGAATACTCTTGTATGTGTCTTTTCTATTTTTCAAATCGCTGCTGCATAAAATAAATGTGTTTCGTTGAGCTTTTAAGTTACGCGTCCCAAATAAACCATTATAATTAAAATCAGTGCGGTATACGAGCTAGGTTATATTTTAGAAAATAGCACATTAGTACAGTAACTTAGGCCTAGGCCCTCGGAGAAAACACTCTGCAGTTGTTTTCATATTGCTACAGTTCAAATTTTTTTTTGTTTGAGGAATTGAATTCTTTCTATCCTACTAATTACACACAGAACTAACTTGAGCCAGCCGTTACATTTCAATATACAGATGTCACAAAGTCACCCCTGCTTACAGTAAGTTATATGTAAAAGTTCATACCAAATAAAATTTACACCCTCTGTAAAACAGCATTATCATGACTGTGTAAACTATTTTTAATAATAATAACCTTGCAATTGGGCTGATGCCTGCAGACAACTACTTAACCTCTCAATCGTTTTCCCTCAACAAGTGCATCGTGAACTCCCACACATACCTACCTGTCACCAAATCTTCCTGCAACACAATCCACTACCTTACTGTTCTCATTAATACAGACCGCCCTCCCTGCTTTGTCCTTCGCCAAGTTTTTGAATCCAACCACTGTTTTTTACGTAGCTCTGTACACACCTTTAAATAAATTTGTATTTAGGCTAACTCACCCCATCCCCCTCCATTTACCAACCTATACATTCTGACCAGTCTCTCCACCTCTCCTTTTTTTTTCCTTTAGGGAACGCCAACCCATCTCCATCATTAATGAAGGCCTGAAGTATCTTTCATCCTTTCCATCCTGCCCCACTCTTCTCCACGTGCCTTTCATCCACTGCACTGCCCACCTCTGCATCCCTTCCGGCTCCTGTATCTCCTGCTCTACATAGGGGTCCCAGACCGCTGCTGCATATTTTAATATTGGTCTAACCATGGTATTATATGCCTTTTCAATTACTTCAGGGTTAACTTCCTATAGTACTCTACTCTACCAAACATTGAGCGCCTTGAGGGGCACGCGCACATTGCTGCAGTGGAGGTTCAACGCTGATGGCTGATCAGAAACCACAATGAGCTCCAGTGCACTTTATGAATGAACCATTGACTTTTAAAAATTTAAGTAGGACTAAGCCTGCCGTACAATCATAATAGCAGTGGATCTTGGAACGAAATGTTAAGCTAAGCTGCTGTAATTGATTGTGGTATTGCTTTGCGATATGTAATGGTGAGGGGAGAGGATGCGGTGTGTTCAGTGATCACAAAAAAGTGTAAATATATATCATGTATTAAAAAATATCATTTACGTAGGCCTATAGTTTCTTAAAAGTATTTCCCTTACGAGGCAATAAGTTAACAGGTTATTTTGAAAGGGTATGCAAGCCATAACCTAGGTAGAGTAAATGAATTGTACTGAAAGACTCAGAGTTAGTTCCATTAAAGTACATATTTTTAACCTACTGTCAGCTGGACTTATTTATGTATGCCTCCTAACAATTCACATGTGGTTATCAGATTTTGCCATCGCTGAACCCACTTCAAGTCAGTGGTACATTGTATGTAGATGGCATGAACATCGCCTGTACTGCTACACAGGAAACAGTGGGTGTGGTAGTAACTGTACATAAACAATAGCAGACTGGTTGTATTGTCACAAATCTAATAATTATTTAGAGTAAAAGAAACAACACAGTGTTAATAAAATAAAGCAGGGTAATATGGGGTCAGTTATGAGCAACCGTGACCTTTTTTTATTGTACATTTATATATATTGTCCATACCGTATAAGAATTCCATTATTTGACAGATCATAAAAAAGTAGGGCAATGTAAACAAAACATTATGTATCCTTCCACCACCATGTGCTTTCCAGCTGACAATCAAAACATGTCAACAGTAAAGGTATATTATGATTGCAATAACATTTAAAGTGTGGTGTGATTTTCTTGAGATTATTTTTTAGATCTCAGACAAATAATTTATTTTCAATACTAGCTGCACATTAATCTTATTAGGGTTAGGTGGGCAATGCTAATGGAATTATTTCAAATTACAGCAATGGATAGCCTAGGTTAATACAATTATTTAAAATTTAACTTTTTCTTGTATATTTTTCTAAATCTGATCAAAATTGTAACATTTAATGGCATTACCAGAAATAAACAAACATGTATGGGCAACTTATGTTTTCTACCCGACATCTTAAAAGATTAAATAATAGTAGCTTATTTGGTTACTGCAAACTAAAGTTGCAAGAGCTTATTACAGTGCAAACAAACATATTTAAACTTTAATAATAATAATTAAAATAGGCTAATTCATGCAAGAATTATTACAATAATTTTTCGTGTTGCCTTTAATTTGGTTCTGTACTATCAGATCATAAAGCCGTATAGGCCTAGTTTAAGTTTCCAGTTGTAGACTATTAAACAAACTTACCTTTTGTGGTAGGCCTACCTTTGAAATATCAGTGTTAGCCTATTATAGTCATGTGACTATTGTAGGCTATATAGCAAAAATTTGTGCTCTCACAACCTAAACTGAAATAATAAATCAATAAAAAGCGTAAGTAATAAACAAACATGGGTAGGCCTAATTGCCCAGATCAGGTTTAAATATTTTGTTGGTTAATTAACACATGTCATCAAACAAGTACACTTTAATGACCGGGAAATATATAGACGTACGTCTTCTGGCCGGTTCTTTTGGTAATATGTAGGCCTAAATTTTTGCAGCTGACGGTAAGCACAAAATCTCACGTGGACTTTATATTAACCACTTACTTGCTATATATTAAAAAAAAAAAAAAAAAAAAAAAAAAAAAAAAAAAAAACACTGACATTTTCTTTCGAAAAGAATTTATTGAGCTACATGATGAAGAACCGTAGGTGTTTACCCACAAATTCTGTTAAAATAAAAGATAGGTAATACTTTTAAAATTTTATGTAGCACTTTGTCTGGAAGGATTACGTACTTCTTATTTAGCGAATGTTTTTGTAGACATGCCAGCTGAAGTTCCAGTCTTCCGAATCACGTCTTAATATCCCATTGTCGTTAGCGATTACAAGCCGCGTATTTTAATCCCTGAATTGCAATATATTACAATTACATACATGCACGATGCACAAAATATGAAAATAACACAGTACAAGAATCTCAAACGAACACGAACACACGAGAAGCTCAACCTGAAACACTCGCAACGCAAATGGCCGCTCTTTGTTTTGGTTGCCGGACGTCATAATATCCCATTGGCGATTACAGGCTGGGTTTTATAATCCACACATTACAATATATTACATGTATGCACAGAATAATAAAGTTAACACATTATAAGAATCTCAAACACACGCGAACGTGGTAACGTTTCACACTCGCAAATGGCCGTGCTTTTTGTTTTGGTTACAGGTCGACTGATAATGGTGCGGTTGTTTGTAAATTAGTTATAAATTTGCGCGATTTGAATAGAATAAAATAGTTAACTGACTAATGCTGGATACGAAGCCGTGTTATTATATTACGTTTCCTCCAAAATGCGTACTTAATTTTCACGTATAATACACACTACTTTCAGCGTCGGCGATGGAAGTTAACCGATTTGTTGATCAGGGCTGCCACTACTACTTCATCAGGTCATACGGTCACGTCCTGTTGTATTAAATGGTTGCCACGTGTCTGGCACGTGTTAAAAATATTGGTAGCATCGGCATACTATGTGGTTGACATGCTATCAATAAAAATCTCATCTAAACATTAACTTTTATAAACAAGAATTTTCATCGATACAAATATGTTTTTTTTTTTGTGTAAGAAAATGTAATATTATGTGACGCCTCTGGGTCGTGTCAGGTGGGATGTCACAGTATAAAATTGCCCGGCTTTTACCTGTTGGTGTGGGGGAGTGGGTCGGCGACCATGGGCCTTCCTGTCCTGACTCCGACGGCGTGTGTAGAGAGTAGTGTCGTCCCTCGAAGCTGCTGCAGCGTCCTCGGCGTGTGCTGTGGAGAGACATCCACTACCAATACTGAAATGAATGTTGGAGATACAGATGACTCTTAAGGTACGGTTTATTGTGGTCACTCGTCCTAGAGCTGACCACCATGTACCACGCTACTGTTCTCGCCCGTAGCACTCGTAAGCGGTGAAAGTGGCGCGAGGCCAACAATGGAAAAAACACGTGAAATCCTTAAACGGGTGCTGAAAGAGCTCTCCCCGACCGCGTGTCAATCCCTGAGGCCATGCAGAAAAGAAAAGTTTCCGGTACGTTACTGATAAACTATTGAAAACTAAAATGACTTGATCCTAATAGGTTGGGCCTCAGGGAGACGGGAACGTCCTCCACGCGCGACTTAACGCTCCGGTGATCAGGCGAAGACTACTGACATGGCGTCTGGAGGGAGGACACGGTAGCCCGCGTTCCCGCCAGGCTTGGTGGTTAAGCTCTTACAAGCTAAACTAAAGTAAAATTAATTACAGAATATCATCCAAAATCACAAAAACAATTATTAATACTCGTCTGCCCTTAGTAAATAACTGCCAGTCTGTATAGGGCGTGTTCAGAATTACACTTAAAAACGCAACAATACACAGGAAAGCAATAACGAATAATATAAAAGCAATATTTGAAAAAGTAATTGAATTGTAGACATTGTAAATGTGACTGAAAGTCTACTTAAGTATTATTTTGTAAGACGTAACAAAATAATACGATGACGATTTTGGTGGGCTTTAGCATAGCGTCCTACTGCCCTAATCAAAAACATCACTCACTCATAGAAAAATTAAAAAGAAGAATGTTTATTCTCATGGTGCCTGTAGGTCTCTAGAAAATCTGTAGAGACTACAAATGATATCAGTTTGCCTGAATTCAGCATGGATCAGTTCTCATGTTCACCACTTTGTCACGTATTTATGTAGCGGCGCGTTAAGCCCGCACGTTAAAACATTACCACAACTTGCCCTACAATTCCCATTAAATTAACACATACTACGAAGATGATTGCTGGCCAGGCATTCAAACTCGTAGCTGGAAATTGCTACCTTGAGTCTGGTGGTGAAGCTCCATAGGCACGGGGCAGGGCATTCACGTCCCCAGAGACGTGAAGCCTGGCTGATGGAGCATCCGTGGTGAAGGAGGCGGTCACGTGTCTACGGCCGTCTGAGCCACTGTAGCCCAGCGGACAAACGGGCATCCGCGGCACACGTCATCCGCCCCCCACTCAGGCGACCATTTGGCTGCTAGTGGTACCAGCGACTCGGGGCTCTGAGCTGCTCACGAGCCCGAAGATGATATGCACCCATCCTGGATGCTGCTGCCGGGTTAGCCGCCCTGGGACGGCATTGCCGACGTTGACTCCGCTGCGCTGCTGGTTCGCTGTGGACGTCACTCGTAGAGTGCCCGCTGTGGTCGCGTGCCGGGTTGGCACCTGCTGCAACCTGGTGGTGTGTAGGTAGGCGACCTGACCGGACAGCTGACCGCGTCGGTGCCTCACCGCCCGTAGCTGTGGGGGAGCTGGATGCCCCTCCATCCGGAACCGTGTCAGGGAGCTGAGGGACCCGTCTGTTTCTCCTGCGGGACCGCAAAACAGAGGGTAGACACGCCGGCTTCACTGCCTCACAGCCAGTGCAGGTAGTGCGTGCTTGCCGTCGCTGCCGCTGTGTGCGACGGGGTGGCGTCCCGGAGACGCTGTCGTCGCTGTTCTCCCCGTCCGCCTCGCTGATCACGCTGTCGTGTAGCCTTCGGAGGGCCAGGGTAGGTGGGGTTTCAGCCACGCTACCTTTTTGGGGATCTGCATGTCCCACCTCTGGCTCTTCCACTTCTGTCTGAGGGTCACCGTCGGTGACAGTAGTGGGCTCCTCTAGGCTTTGAACGTTCCCCGGTTCAGTTGGCTGATCCTGTCTGTTTCTGACCCCTTCGTCAGTTTGTTCAGCTGCACTAGTCTCCTCCGTTGTCGAAGATAGTGGCGAATCCAAGGACAAGAAAGCGGGTATGTCGGGTGTGTTTGCCATTGCCCGTTCCTCTAAGGGTCCATGGTTATCTGTGGCTGAACACTTTCGTGAGAGTGGTTCCCCACTCGCCGAGTGGGTTGCTGACGTCTGTTCGATATGAGTGGGCGTGAGTGACTGTGCTGGCGGGGTGTTTCCCGGTTCTGGCACCTCATCAGCGCGCTGCTCACATTGCTGGACTTCCGCTAAACCTAGGTCATCCCGGTGGACTTTATTTGTGTATCTTCCTACCCTGATGATGAAGCATATGTTACCAGCCGGCCTGAGAACCGTGTGAGGTCCGGTCCACTTACGTGCCAACCTAGCACAGAACGCATGTTTACTCGTCGACTGAGGATGTGCTCTCGCATACACCTTCTGACCGGGTTGATGCAGTGGTGGTTTCTTGGCAGAATTTGGGCACCATTGTTTGGCGTACCTCCGCTGTCGCTGCTGCACTTGCTGTTCCCTTCTCCTACGTCGATATCGTTTTTCACCACTGCTTTCCTCACCTGTGCTCTCCCCAGGTGGGAAGCATGCCATTTCGCCGGGTAAGGCGAGGTTACGCTCCTGCAGCATCTCTGCCGGAGAGTAGCCCGTTGCTGCATTCACACGGGTGCGCAAGATAAACAGTATGGCGGGTAGGTGTTCTGCCCAACTCGTGTGGTCCCCTTTGACTCGAAATCGGAGTTGCACCTTGATTTCTTGATTCCTCCGTTCTGTGGGGTTGGCTCGTGGATGGTATGCGGCTGTGGTATGGTGTAACACCCCCCACAGGGTACAGCAGTCTCGCCATCTGTGACCCATGAACTGAGTACCGTTACCGGTTAATAGTACCCGTGGGTAGCCCCACCTGCTGAAGAATTCTTTCTCAAGGGCACTCTTGATTGTTGGTGTGCGCGCACTAGAGATCGCATAGGCCTCCACCCACCTAGTGTAGAGGTCGGTTACCACTAGTATGAAGCGCTTGCCGCCTTTGCTCTTTGGATATGGACCCATCAGGTCGAGGGCTACGGTATCCATAG